>JAODAL010018232.1:0-75311 GCA_025379985.1 Phyllomedusa bahiana
AAACAGGCCCCCAAACCCATGACCCCCAATTAAAAAGTGCCGGAAAAAGGAGTCTTTCAACACCATTTTTTTTTCACTGGACATTGACATACCGTCCGGCCCAGATCCCCCAAACCTGCTGACCCCAATTTAAAAAGTCCCGGAAAAAGGAGTCTTTCAACCACCATTTAGTTTCACTGGACATTGACTATACCTGTCCTGGGCCACAGCATAAAGCCCCAAACCTGCATGACCCCCACATTTAAAAAGTGCCGGAAAAAGGAGTCTTTCAACCACCATTTTAGTTCACTGGACCATTGACTATACCTGTCCTGGCCACAGCATGAGCCCCAAACCTGCATGACCCCCATATTTAAAAAGTGCCAGAAAAAGGAGTCTTTCAACCACCATTTTAGTTTCACTGGACATTGACTATACCTGTCCTGGCCACAGCATGACCAGGCCGGAGTTACAGTGGGTGCGGTGAAAGCCCAGGCTGGCGTCCGTCATCTATTAACAGCAGGTTAAAATGCCCTGATGACGCAGCAACGAAAACTGTCGTGCTGAAGCAGAGTGCGGAAGCGGAAGTGTGAGAACTCCAGCCTTCCTCTGTACAAAGTTAAATACCTGGGTAGCGCTGCCCCTCCGTATGAGTGTGGACCAATTGAGCTTCACTTGGAAATACTGGTGGTTAACGCTCCTGTTACACCCAGGTGCCCTTTATCTGGCATTCTTTTTCTCATTTTACTCAACGTGCTGGAGGAAATGGTCTCTGTACTTTGTTCTCTGTCTGTGCTCCATACTCCATGTTCTCTGAATAACCTACATCTGGTCAAGTTTTCCTGTACCTCCCTTGTACAATTCAGAGGAATTTTTTTAACAGCTATTTTGTTACATGCAAAGTTTTTTAGTACTTTAATCTAGAAAACACATTTTTAAAATAGGATGGAATCCCACCATGTCTTTGTTTTCTCTTTTTTTTTAAAATGGTTGTCTCAAACAGGGATTGAAGCTATTTAAAGACTTCAAAACAAGTCATTTTTCAATATTGTCCATTAACAGTTCCTCCTATTTCCTTTTTCAGCCCCCCCCCACCCTTGACCACTCTTGACAATTGTTCAGAACAAAAGTCTGTTAGAAACAACATTTTTTTGAATAGGACACGTATATAGCTGCATGTCAAGCAAATGCCCCAAAAATTCAAAGCATGAAACCCTGAGCCACTTTGTCAATTGTGAAGAACAAAATGTCTGTTAAAACAACATTTTTAGAATAGGACCTGTAGTATAGCTGCATGTCACAGCAAAATGCCCCCAAAATTCAAAGCATGACCCTTGAGCCACTTTGGTCAATTGTGAAGAACAAATGTCTGTTAGAAACAACACTTTTTAGAATAGGACCTGTAGTATAGCTGCATGTCACAGCAAAATGCCCCCAAAAATTCAAAGCATGACCCTTGAGCCACTTTGTCAATTGTGAAGAACAAATGTCTGTTAGAAACAACATTTATTTATAATAGGACCTGTAGTATGCTGCATGTCACAGCAAAATGCCCCCAAAAATTAAAGCATGACCCTTGAGCCACTTTGGACAATTGTGAAGAACAAATGTCTTTAGAACAACATATTTTAATAAAAGGATCTGTAGTATTGCTGCATTTCAAAGCAGCATGACCCAAAAAATTATAAAAATGACTTCTCAGCCACTGATAAAAATTGTGAGGGAGAAATGCCACTTAGAAGCCACATTTCTATTCCAAAGGACCATAATTATAGCGTATCTCACAGCAACATGACCCCAAAAAATTATAAATATGACTTCTCAGCCACTATTAAAAATTGTGAGGGAGAAATGCCACTTAGAAGTCACATTTCTGTTCCAAAGGACCATGATTATTGCTGTATCTCACAGCAACATGACCTCAAAACCATTGACAATGCGAAAACTTCTTAAGATAAAGTGAGTAAATGGAATACGGTGTTGTCATGAAACCTTGCTGTCTTTTACAGTCTCCTCACAGCAAAACCATCAAAATGAACTGTTGGGAAAAGAGAATAAAAATTGCAGTAAGAAATGATCATTTTAAAAAAAAGTTTTCAAGAGGACCATTTCTGTTTGAAAAGGAATGTGAAGTAGACCGGCAACTAATCGGTGACCTCGGCAATTGGGGCCACAACACATCAAGATCCATGCCTGATTCATATTGTTGAATTTCAATCTATACACATTTTCTGTGGAAAGCCGATGCTTTGTCTGTAATGACTCCTCCAGCTGTGCTGAAGGTCCGCTCAGATATGACGCTGGCTGCTGGCAGGACAACACCTCTATGGCGTGACGAGCCAGCTCGGGCCATTCGTCCATTTTGGATACCCAGAAGTCTATTGGTCCGGAACACAATGCAACAACATCGGTGTGTTTGAGACACCAGATAGTCGTGGCACACATGATCTTAAGCTGATCTCTGTGTGTTTGGAATGTGTGCCCCGGCATTGCACTGCGTTGTGAGGTGTAAACAAAGATTGCCAGAAGGTCACTCCATTAGGCTTTCTGCCAACCTTGCCGCTTGCTGCCGCTACGCCTACTTGGCACTCTACAGCGTAACGTTCGCTGATGTTGTTCACACCGTGACAATTTGGGGAACTTGAAAGCAGACGCCACAGATGTCTACCAGTTGAATCAATCAGCATGGTCTCCATTTTCCTGCATTATACTCTCTATTTGGGTGGGTGGAAGGAAAGTGCTGAATTTTTTGTTTTTGTATCCGGGGATCCAGGAGGTGGACACCCAGTAACTGTTGTTCATTTTGATGGCACACTTATGCGAGGATCATGTTGGAGAAATGGAGGCATCCAAGCACTCATGTTAGAGATGGAGCCTTGATTTCCCAAGCCTCTGGTCGAGGGGCACTAAGCAAACTGACTCCTCATCTCCTCCTACCCCTCAAGTCCGCGCCAAACCTCTTTCCAAGGCAAGGGACGTCGGTAACATCGTGTCTAGGAATACCTCTCCTCCTCCTCCCCGCTGCCTCCGGCACAGCCCTTCAAACACAGCCCTGGCTGCCTGATATGATGCACCACTGAGAGCTGAATGCGCCACCTTCACTAGCTCTGGACCCCGAACCACTGCCTAATGAAGACCGATGAAATTGTCTGAAACTGTCGGGCCTTGTGGATTGGACGGAGAGAAAGGCCTCCGCTTCCGCATCTGTGTCCGTCCCACCTTCCGTCGCTGGGGGACCTGTTTGTTTTCAGAGTGTCCAACGACGTTCCAGAACTAAGATCACCACAATGCTCATGCTGACAAGGTCATTGTTCCGCACTGACCATTTGGTGGCTTCTCTTCAATAACTGGAAGGATGGTGCAGAGCTCTTTCCACCTCTCCACTCTCGGTGGGTTCAACACCACTTCCGAGGTCTGGTTAACCGCTGCTTTCAGGCCCTGTGGTCACTACGTACTGCGTAATGGCACTGCGCTGTTGCCCAATCGCTGGAAGCAAGTGGAGGGTGAATTCCAGCGTGTTTGCCACGTCCACAATGAGACTGGTTTGTACGGGGAGGCCGAGCGACGTCTGCACGACGCAGCCAGGCGGGACGTAGCAAGGGGCGAAACGGCGGAAGTGCAACCCAGACCCTCTAGCCTTCTTCAGAGGCAGACCAGACCCGGGTAGCTTCTTTAGAAATTACCTGGACGACAAGTTCAATGAATCATGTCCAGGCAAGGATGTGCTCCAGCCTACCGATCTTAAGGGCGGCCAGCAGATTTCGGCCCGTTATCGCCCACCACCTTGCCTGGCACAAAGTTTCTTGTCACCCCACCAGCCAGCGCTCGGGTCTCGTTGCCTTAGAGCCGTCCACAGCTCCTGACCTGTGTGTGACGGACTCCAAGGCAGATTAATTTCAACAACACCGGCCTGGTGTCTCTGGGCACGTGATGCCACCAGAGGACCTTGGGGAAAGAGCCCTGCAACCTTCCCTTAGCGGATTTGAAGAGCGTTCGCCGAGCCCTGAGAGCCCCTGCAACCCCCAGAGACACACTCCATCTCACCCAGTGAGCTGTCACAGAGATAATATTCGGCCTTGGCCGACGCTTACTTATCCATGTGTCGGTGGTGAGCATGGTGACTTTTCACCGGACACAGATGCAGACAACGCGCTTGAAATTTTAGATGAACACGTGTCTGTCCAGGCAGGGAACGGCTTTTTCTGGCAAAGAAATGCCCTGCTCTTGGCATCCTGGTATTGGGAGCCGGCGAGGGCCATGAGGTGGCGGAACCCATCTGTGTGTCCAACAGACGGAAAGGAACAATTTATCCAAGGTCCAAAAGCCTGGAAAATTGCACCCGACATTCCAGGCTTTTGGCTTTGGGATGGTTTGGGTTAAAGTGTTTTTCTTCTTCCTGTTTCCCAAACACTGTAAGACAGAGGCTGGCTGCTAGACTGGCCGTCTGTCATCGCGTGCAGGGTCGTCAACTGGTCGGAAGTGAAAGGGGTAGGATGGGTCACTTGGTGTGCTGGTGGTACTCGGGAGCGACGGTGGAGGCTGAAGCGAGGCTGATCCCTGTATCAGAGGACTCTGATAGACATGGGCCAAGCTGAGGAACGCTTGGTGGTGGGCGGAGGAGTGAGGAGGCGAGACAGAGGGTGTGGACAGTGTTGGAGGCCCGGCGTCGGTCTGGCCTTTTTTGCCAAGTGTTCCCTCACATTTCAACTCATAGCAATTCGCCCCTTGCATTTGACTAGACATGTTGGTGGGTGGTTAATTAACCACTTAGGGTTCTTGCCTCTACTATGCGTTTAACGCAAAGGCGGCCACATGACAATCAGCTGGGTAATCATCGTCTTGCTCAAAGAGGCCCAGGCTTGAGATAGGTTCCTTGACCTTTTTGACGGCGATAAGCGAGGAGCGGTTTGCGCTGACCGTGGCAGGCCGGAATCATATCAGCGGACATCTGGCGACCGGCCCTCATCCCTTTTTTGGCGGGACCCGTAATGACACTACCCCCATCGTCTTTCCACCTCGTCCACTAAGAAGCGCTCGCAACACATTTCTGGCGGAAAAGACCAGGAGGATCCGCAAATGTCGTCATCATCATCATCATCAACACAGGTGACTGGTCGTCCTGACTTTCTGCATCCAGAACTGCGGGGCTACAAGCAAGGGGCACAGCAAGCGTTGCCGGTCCCGCCCGTGTGATTTTTGCCGATTGAACCGCTTCCTTCACCTCCCTCTTATGGCATCAGTACTGGGCGTGTCAGAGCAGACTAAATCATCCTCTTGATCTTTTTAACATGCTTCTGACCCAACCGCATTTTTGGTCATCAAAGAGGTCTTCGACAATGGATTATCCACAGTGGTGGGTACACGATTGACATTTGGGCTGCTTCATGTTGGAACGGGCGTGACTGATGATTCTGAATGACGACATTTTGTGCCGTGACTGGGAGGAACAGGAGGTAAGACTGCTAGATCAGGTTGCATTAGCCACTGAAGGACAGAACATGGCGACGATGTTTCGTTACTTAGATTCACAGGGCCTGTCCCAGCGATGGACATGCTCTGAGGGTTCCGCAACTGACGATCCGCTGGCATGCTGTTGTCGCCGAGCACTGAAGGAGCACCTTCTCTCGTACCTCTACCTCCATGTGCTTACCCCCCTCTTTGCTGTTCGCTTACCCACCTGCATTTCGTCTCCATGTCCATGAAATATAAAATTTGAGGAAGGTATGGAATAGTTTTTGGAAAGTTCTCTTAATAAAAGACGGCAAATGCACAGCTATCTCCAAATCCCCTCTAATCAAAACAAAAATTTGCTGGATTCAATTTAATGCAATGTGTCTATCAAACAAAATCTGGACTGGGCAAAAGTCCCAAAAACACTACTGTTATGTTTTGGTATATAAATGGTATTTTTTGCACCTTTCAATTCACACCTTGGTGAATAGTAGAATTGCTGTTTTAAGATTTTTACGTAGATGCTTGCGTCAATGAACACGTACTGGGCGCGCAAGATTCAAAAAAACCGTAACTGTTTTATGTTTTTGATATAAGAGAAACGGTATTTTTTGCAACATTTCAATTCACCTGTGGTGACTATAGAATTGGCTGTTTTTAAAGATTTACGTAATGCTGCGTCAATGAAACAGTACTGGGTGGGCCAAAGTCAAAAAAAAACCACTTATCTGTTATGTTTTTGATATAATAAACGTATTTTTGCACCTTTCAAATTCACCTGTGGGTGAATATAGAATTGCTGTTTTATAAGATTTACTAGATATGCCTGCTTCAATGACAGTACTGGGTGTCGCAAAAGTCAAAAAACACGTAACTGTTATGTTTTTGATATAATAAATGTTATTTTTGCAAAGCCTTTCATTCACCTGTGGTGAATATAGAATTGCTGGTTTTAAGATTTACGTATATGCAGCTCAATGAACATAACTGGGTGCCGCAAAAGTCAAAAAACACGGCTAACCTGTTATGTTTTGATATAATAACCTGTATTTTTTGCAACTTCAATTCACACTGTGTGAAATATAGAATTGCTGCTTTTAAAAGATTTAAACGTATATTGCAGCTAGGCTCAATGACAGTACTGGTGCGCAAAAGTCAAAGAAAACACGTAACTGTTTATACGTTTTGATATAATAAACGGTATTTTTTGCACACCTTTCAATTGCACACTGTGTTGAATCTAGAATTGCTGTTTTAAGATTTACGTAGATGCTGCTTCAAATGAACAGTACTGTGGTGCGCAAAAAGTCAAAAAACACGTAACTGTTTTGTTTTTAAATAATAAACTGTATTTTTTTGCACCTTCAATTCACCTGTGGTGAATATAGAATTGCTGTTTTAAAGAATTACGTAGATGCTGGGCGTCAATGAACATACTGGTATGCGCAAAAGTCAAAAAACACGTAACTGTTATGTTATTGATATAATAAAACGGTATTTTTGCACCTTTCAATTCACCTGTGGTGAATATGAATTGTCTGTTTTAAAAGATTTACGTAGATGCCTGCGTCAATGACAAGTACTACTTGGGTCGGCGCAAAAGTCAAAAAACAACGTAACTGTTTATGTTTGAATAATAAACTGTAATTTTGCACCTTTCAATTTCACCTGTGGTGAATATAGATTGCTGTTTTTAAGTATTTACGTAGATGCTACGCGTCAATGAACAGTACTGGGTGCGCAAAAGTCAAAAAATACACGTAAACTGTTATGTTTTTGTTTGATATAATAAACGGTATTTTTGCCATTCCATTCACCTGTGGGAATATAGAATTGCTGTTTTAAAGATTTACATAGATGCTGCGTCAATGAACAGTACTGGGTGTCGCAAAAGTCAAAAAACCCCGTAACTGTTATGTTTTTGATATAATACAACTGTAATTCTTTTTTGCACCTTTTCAATTCACCTTGGGAGAATTAGAAATTGCTGTTTTAAATTTACGTAGATGGGCTGCGTCAATGAACAGTACTGGGGTGCGCAAAAGTAAAAAAACACGAAACTGTTATGTTTTTGATATAATAAACGGTATTTTTTGCACCTTTCAAATTCTACCTGTGGAGTGAATATAGAATTGCTAGTTTTAAAGATTTACGTAGATGCTGCGTCAATGAAACTTACTGGGTGTCGCAAAAAGTTCAAAAAACACGTAACTGTTAGTTTTGATATAATAAACGGTATTTTTTTGCACCTTTCAATTCATCCTGTGGGTGAATTATAGAATTGCTGTTTTAAGATTTACGTAATGCTGCGTCAAATGAACAGTACTTGGGTGCGCAAAATCAAAAACACTAAACTGTTAGTTTTGATATAATAGCGCGCTGTATTTTTTTGCACCTTCAATTTCACCTGTGTTGATATAAATTGGCTGTTTTAAAAGATTTACGTAGATGCTGCGTCAATGAACAGTACTGGTGCGCAAAAGTCAAAAAAACACTAACTCGTTTATGTTTTTGAATAATAAAGGTATTTTTTTTGCACCTTTCAATTCACCTGTGGTGAATATAGATTGCAGTTTTGAAGATTTACGTTGATGCTGCGTCAATGAACAGTACTGGTGCGCAAAAGTCAAAAATCACGTAACTGTTATGTTTTAATATAATAAACTGTATTTTTTGCACCTATCAATTCACCTGTGGTGAAGATAGAATTGCTGTGTTAAGATTTAACGTAGATGCTGCGTCAATGAATCAGTACGGTGCGCAAAAGTCAAAAACACGTAACTGTTATGTTTTTTATATAATAAACGGTATTTTTTTCTGCACCTTTCAATTCACCTGTGGTGAATATAGAATTTGCTGTTTTAAGATTTTTACGTAGATGCTGCGTCAATGAACAGGTACTGGGTGGCGCAAAAGTCAAAAAACACGTAACTGTTATGTTTTGATATAATAAACTGTATTTTTTGCACCTTTCAATACCTGTGGGTGAATATAGAATTGCTGTTTTAAGATTTAGTAGATGCTGCGTCAATGACACACATACTGGGTGGCGCCAAAAGTCAAAAAACACGTAACTGTTATGTTTTGAATAATAAACGTATTTTGTTTGCACCTTTCAATTTTCACCCTGTGGGTGAATATAGAACTTGCTGTTTTAAGATTTACATAGATGCTGCGTCAATGAACAGTACGGGTGGCGCAAAAGTCAAAAAACACGTAACTGTTTATGTTTTGATATAATAAACTGTATTTTTTTGAGCACTTTCAATTCACACTGTGGTGAATATAGAATTGCTTGTTTTATAAGATTTACGTAGATGCGCGTCAATGAACAGTAACTGGGTGCGCAAAAGTGATCAAAAAACACGTAACTTTTATGTTTTTTTATAATAAACGTTATTTTTTGCACCTTTCAATTCACCTGTGGTGACTATAGAAATTGCTGTTTAAGATTTAACGTAGATGCTGCGTCAATGACAAGTACGGGGGGTGCGCAAAGAGTCAAAAAACACGTAACTGTTATGTTTTGAATATAATAAACTGGTATTTATTGCACCATTCAATCACCTGGGTGAATAGAAAATGCTGTTTTAAAGATTTACGTAGTGCGCGTCAATGACATCTGGGGCGCAAAATTCAAAACAAACACGTAACTGTTATGTTTTGATATAATAAATGGTATTTTTTGCACCTTTCAATTCACCTGTGGGAATATAGAATTTGCTGTTTTAAGATTACGTAGATGCTAGCGTCAATGAACAGTACTGGTGCGCAAAAGTCAAAAACACGTAACTGTTATGTTTTGATATAATAAATGTATTTTTTTGCACCTTTCAATTCCACCTGTGGATGAATATATAATTGCTGTTTTAAGATTTAACGTAGATGACACACGCGTCAATGAACAGTACTGGGTGCGCAAAAGTCAAAAAAACACGTAACTGTGATGTTTTCGTACGATACACGGTATTTTTTGGCAACAAACAACCTGTGCTGACTACAAGATTGCTGGATTGTAATTTAAGTGCAAGGTGGATATATCAACAGTCACAAAAATTAAAATGAACACCTATCTGAAATGTTACTGATAAAAGTGGATGTTTTGCAGCTAACAAAGAGACCTGCAGTTACTAGAAATGATGTTTATCACAATATAAGTCCAGGCTGCCCATATCCAGGAGATATTTCAATAGCAAACTGTTAATAATAAAGATTATTCCACTACAATGTCTACACTAAGTCTTGGTGAACATTTATCCAATGTTCTTTATAGATAGAGCTTGTCTGTGTTCGCCCCGGGGCCCCCCCCCCCGCTCCCACGGCCGGGAATTTACAGCGTAGATTGCTGCTTTGAAAATTCTCTAGCAACTACATAAATTCTTCAAATCTCTAATCTAACAAAATTGGACTGATCACAAGCTAATGTAGAGGTTTCCTCTGTGCAGAATAGACTAATTTCGCTGAGCTGATTCTGGCCACAGGCAGAACGCAGGTCCTATCCCAATGTAAATGCTGAAGACACTGAGCTTAAACAGGAACCGTGTTCTAGTGTAAAACGAGGGTCATGTGATTTTTTCCAGCACAATCGGCGAGGAACCTACACATCCCAGTCATGACCGTTGCACACACATCGTCACCCCCCTGCTTCTATTGTCTGTAACTGATTTCACTGGCCGTGCCAAAATTACAGGAAGCGCCGAAAAAGGCTCGATCTTAAATCATGATGGCTCATATTTTAACCATAATTATCGGCGCTGATCTGGAAAATTCGATCACCATAAAAACCTTGCCGATTTCAACTTTGTCGATAAAAATCGCTCAACACTAATGTTGGCTGATGGTGTTCAGATCTCTTTTCTTACATGTTTTTATGATCTCTTCCTTTGAGCAAGAACAATTTATCAGAATGTATGGTTTAGTGCAGCTACTGAAAAAAATCACAGCAAAGGTATTCACTGATGGGATATCAGGTTCTTGTCAAGCAGAATGCTGATGTCTCTGATCGCCATAACTACAACTGATTGTGAGAGAAATACAGAAGGATGGGCAATGTGATATGCAGCAATTACGTGAGCCTTTTCCACCTGAACAATTACTGAGTTGCATCATTTATAACAAGGAGCTATATTCCTTCAGAGTATGTGTGTAGGAAAATATTTACAGAATAGAACAATAGTATATTTAGAGAATTGTGACACTACACATCACGCAAGGTAATGCCAGACCCATCTACTATGAAATGGTGTGTTGTGGGCCCATTTTTCAGGATGGATAGATAGATAGATAGATAGATAGATAGATAGATAGATAGATAGATAGATAGATAGATAGATAGATAGATAGGCAGACACAAACCCCCAACAGGCAAACACCAAGGGAGACATGTAGAAATGGAGCTGCACCATTTTTTTCAGCGGATCTTGTGGCAAAAACTGTCAGAGCCCTGCTCTATAAATGTATGAACAGTAACATTTCCAAATGTCACTTTTGAATGCGCCAAAACTACAAGGGTGTGTCGCACCACATTTGTAGGATTAGAGACATTTATGAATCTGTAATGCCAAAAGTAACCGCAAAACTGTCAGTACCAGTCAGACTGAAGTAAAAGTAGTGTGACTGAGGCCAAAGTTGTCGTAGACAAATTAGATTTGCCATTAAGACAAAAAATATAAATTATTTCTCTACTGATACCAAAGAAATATTAAAAACTAATTTATGATACTTATCAAACTATATAATATTAAATATAAAACTGATATTTAATTATATAATATAAAATTAATATATAATTCTATAATATCCAAAAATATAAAATGATATTCTGTAAAATGCATATAAAATTATAACAACTAAATGAATATTAAATTAATTAATAAAAATTAATTAAACCATCTACCATAAATTCCATTCTCAATCAGGTATTTATGGAGTTATCATAGTATAGTATAGGCTAGTATAAAAGAAAAGGCGTTAGAATAGTAGGTCAGTGAATAGAAATTATAGTAGCGCTAGCGCACCAAAAATCTCAGCAAGACCTGTCGTGTGCTGGCTATTGCCGGATGTGGAATAAAAGCTGACCCGCTGACCTACATTTTGATTAAAGTGAGCGCGAGCATAAATTTGCAATTAATAAACATTTTTTTAAAGATTTTTAAGATGTGTAGACTGCGGCACAGATTTTCTATTGTCTACACAGCACAGGGTACAGTCGGATTTTTGGCAGATTCAAAATACTGAATCCAAAGGGCTGTGTAGACATAGCCTTACTGTCAATCATAGTTAAAAACTGGAACATTTGTATTCTAACTGTTGCTTCTCTTCATTATAAAGGCGTGCAATTCATTGAGTTGATATTCTAATGAAAAATAAATTTTGTTAATAATAAAATTTTATTTAGATTTTTATATTTTAAATTTTTTATAATTAAAATCTTACAAAATACTTTATTTTAGGCTGTTATATTGTACGTTATATTGTACGTTAATTCAGTAGGTCAGAAATTTGCATGCTTTTCATACAAATCTTTACATTTTTAGTTTTTACTACTTTAAATGAAACAAATTTTAATAATTTCTTCTCTCAGTCTTTATTCTACATATGTGTCATGGACGGCGCCGCAGCCCGTGGGGCAGGCTGCGGGCGCGTCTCTCTCCCTGCCCACTCCCCAGCTCTGGGTGCGAGCGGTCCCGCGGTCCGGGTATCGGGCCATGGGCGCACTCATCCCCCGGAGCACTTTCACTTACCTCGCCACGCTCCTGCTGTGCTTCAGGCGCACGCTCCTACTGCCGGCCTGGCGTGCGCTCGCCCCCTTAGCGAGCGCGCGCGGTACTGCAGCTCAATTTAAACGGACAGTGCACCGGTGATTGTTCTCACTGGGCGCTGACCCTATTTAAGCCTTGCCTCTTCCTCTTCTTACTGCTGGATCTTTAGTGCCTCATAGCCTACTGAGAAAGCGTTCCTTGTGCCGTGATTGTCTCTCCCGTGTACCGTACCCTTCAGCTTCTGTCCTTTGACCACGAACCTCTGCCGCCTGCCCTGACCTACCGCCTGTCCCCGACTACGTCTCTACCTTACGATTTTGTACCACGCTCACCCTTGGCTGCCACTGCAAGCAAGTTACGCCAGTGGAAGCGACCTGGTGGTTTCTCGCTGCAGCAAGTCCATCCCGTTTGATAATTAACATCAGTTAGCAGTTTTACAGTAAAGATTCTCCATCTAGAATGATAGTGAAACCTTATTTTTTCTAAAGATGGAGGATGTCCCCTAGTCATGGTTAGGTGTAAAAGCCTAGGTGCAAAAATACTACAAGAAAGATCTCTGTACTATCCATTCCTATATTTGTGTATTGTAATTAAATATCCCCTAAAGCACCTTTTTTCAAACATAACCTCAATTAGATGACCTGTCTACTTACTGCATTCCACTGCATCTAAGCCTCTTTTAAAGGGATTTTCTCACCATGCAGTTTCACAGCCAGCTGCAGACTCACACTTCCTGGGTAGGCTATGGGCAGGTCTTTTGCAGAAATTGACATATCAGCTCTGCTATTCCTAGTTGAGACTGTTAAATTGAAATGATTGCAAGAGATGTAATATCTGTAGTACACGAGACTACAGAGCTCTAAGGAGTGATAATGTGTCCTTATTTTAAACGAAGCTCCATTCCTAGAGATTACACACAGCAGGGTATGACATCTCCTTTCACCTAATAAGATAAGAGAGAGAAGAAAGTGACGTAAACCAAGAGAGACCGCTGTGCACTCAGAAGAGATATAATCTCTCATCTCTTCAAGAAAGCAAAATAAAAAAGCAATGTATTCGATAATAATCTTCATTTACCTTTCCGTTAATGTTAGGAGGTTAAAGTGTTTTTCTCTCAACATTGATTAATATGTGAAAAAAACACTTTAACCTCTTTCTGCCGCAACCAGTTTTGACCTCCTAGACACAAACTCATTTTTTTAAAAATAAAATGTTAATTACATGGGAATAACTTTTTGATACTTTTACCTAGCCATGTGATTCAGAGAATGTTTTCTCGTGACCCATTGTGCTTAAGTTAGTAATAAATTTTGGTCCACAAAGTGTATTAGTGAAAAATATCAAAATGTTATAAATAATTTGGAAGAATTTTCCATTTTCAAATTTCAAAAATTTCTGTAAGACAGTTATACCACACAAAATAGTTTGAAACTAGCATCTATCATATGTCTACTGTACATTGGCAACTTTTTAATGTCTTTTTACATTTTGTTTACAATAATAGAGAACTTTAGATTTGTTTGAAGTCCAGGTCTGACGTGGTTTTGAAAGGCTTGTATGTTAGATACTCTCTTAAATTGCTCAATCTAAAAAACTGCACCCCATAAAGTATCCAGAACAGCAGTTTGAAAGTATGTTAACCCACTAAGTGTTTCACAGGAATTAAAGGAAAGTGGAAGTGAGATTTCAAAATGTCACTTTTTTTCCAGACTTTCAATTTTTATTATTCACTGGAACACGGTAGATGTGACCAGTGATGACTAAATATTGATTCCCCTGATTCTGCCATTTTTAGAGATATCCTATATGTGGCCCTAATGCACTATTTGTCTCAATCAAAGGCCTCAGTATAGGAGGAACACTTACTGGGTTTCACTTTCATTAGGATATTCTGTAGAGGCCATTTCAGGTTTGCAGACATTCTAAGGTGTTAAAACTTAATAAACACCACTAAAATGACCTAATTTTGGAATCTACACCGATTAAGGAATATATCCTGGTTGTAGTGAATAAATCGACTCCAAAGGTGTTTCACAATTTTTTTAGCATTTCTTTTTTTTTCCAACAAGATGCAGTTTTAGTTGAAAACGTTTCACTTTCACAGAGAATCTCAAAAAAAGGACGCAATTTCTTCCAAGTTTGGCAATAACCTATATTTGGGTGTGAACTTCTGTTTAGGCACATGGCAGTGTTGACTTATTCATTGATATTTTTAGGGGGACATGAATTTTTGATCGCCCTTAAATAAGTTTTCTAGGAGTCAGGATGAAGAAAATACTGCAATCCTTGTAGTGTTTTTTATTTTCATTTTATTTATATGTGACACTAGTTTTACTCTGTGGGGCGATGTTATAGCACTTTACACAATAATTTTTTTTTTTTTCAAACAATATTTATGCATCACGATCTTTTGATAACCATAACTTTTTTTCCATCTACGGAGCTGTGTAAAGGCTTTTATTTTGTGGAACTCACTAATGTTTTCATTGGTACCACTTTGGTGTTTATATGACTTTTTCATTACTTTTTTATTTCATTTAATGTGCTGTGGGATGAACAAAAATCGCAATATTGTCATAATTTTTTGTTTTGTTTTTTACTGCATTCATCGTGTGGGTAAAATAATATAAAACTTTTATAGACTAGACTATTACAAAACATAGCAAAACATCACTGTATTTCCAACAGAGCACTGCCAGGCATGGTGACGTCACTGGCAACCCTTAAGATTTTGTTAGGCTTCCAGGTTGCTATGGAAAGTATTGGCACACTGTGCTTCACTTAGCTATTGCGACTTGGATTGACCCTCAGAATTTAAGGGTTGCATCTAAGCTCTGGTTATAGCACATGGAGCCAGCTATAGTATACATCTGGTTACATGCTCTGATTGTGCGGGCTCATGCTTATGAGCCCGCACAATCTTCTGGATGTATGGGTACTTCCATTTGCAGGAACACCTTCCTGCACAAGACGTAGCCATGCATCCGATGTCGGGAATGGGTTAATGAATTTCATAATATTACTTGCCTTAGCAGCTGCTGCCTGGCTTTGGTCACTAAAGTTGAGTTTACAGTCTACCAACATCACCAATTTTATTTTAGTGCCGTTTTACCTAGTGCTTTACTATTTAGCACATATGGGGAACATGTATGAAAATGGCACAGACTAGACAGACTTATTTCTGAGTAGATTAGTGTGGAATTCTTAGGTATAAATGTGTCCCATTGTGAGAAAAATGTGCTCCAAAAAAAGTTTAAACTCCACTTTGAAAATGGCATGGAATAATACTCAATTTTTGCGACACATTTTGTTGAGGCACATTGATAAATTTGTCTAAACTTATGAATGAGGCGTGATATGGCCTCTAGAAAACTTTAGCTGTCCGTTTCATACATGCCCCCCTTTGTTTCCATGGGCCAAATGTCTTACATTTATCCACCTTAAACATTGTTTGCTATTTTCCTGACCAATAATAATAATCTTTATTTATATTGCACACACATATTCCACAGCATTTTAAAATGCAGAGGGTATAAGAAAAAAAGTTTACAATCTATGTGGGATTAGGAGTGAGGCAAAAGGTAAGAAATGCTTAGTTTAGACAATGGTTCAGCCACCTACCATAGATATGGAATAGTACATATAAAAGTGGATGAATCTGCTACCCAGACAGTACATCTAAATATAGATAAGTGCATATAAATGCCTGAGTGCATGGAGTTTCAGGAATGTGTGTGATTGAAGGAGGGGGGTTTGCAATTAGGAATCTAGGTAATCCTGCCTAAGAAGATGTATTTCTAGACAAGGATCACTTTTTGACCCTATTTTTACATAGTTGATCAACGACCCAGAATCCTAGTCACTATAACTTATATTATTATAATATATTAATGTTACTTTTTTAATATTGGCACCAGTCCTGTTAAACAGACCCTGTCATTCTAGAATTCTTAAATATTAGAAGAAAGGGTCTCTTTATAATGGCACTTAATTCCTGCAGTACTCTGGGGTGTATTCTGGACCTTGTGATTTGTCTCTTTTAGTGTATTTAAAGCAGCACTGCAATTGATGCTGAATTAAGCAGGTAGTATTTATTGGAGAATTTACATTATCCTCAATCATGCCATTTAGGATTGTTTTTTCTGAGTAAATATATTAGAAAAGGAAGCATTTAACCTTTTCCTCATCTTCCCCTTTCATTAAACCCAGATTATTTCTGATGGGGTCAACACTTTCAGTGTTTTACTTATTGTTTATGTATTTAAATAATATTCTTGGGTTATTTTGCTTACTTTGGTAGAGATTCACCCTTTGCTGTCTATATATGTTTTTAACACAATTTTTTTCTGTTTGTACATTTTGAATGCTTAGTCACTATCTTCTTGGTTCAGTAGTTTAACACTTTTTTATCTTTTATTGAGCCCACATTTGGTTTTCTCCTTATTCAGATGTTTGTTCCCATAAAGTTACTGCTACATTATTCTTAAAAGTAAAGCAGCACAAGGGTGCACTTAAGGGGATTTCTAGTTTCCCAACCCTCTACAACCCACCTCATTAGGAACATTAGTGCTGCTCTGGCTTTGGCTACTCCAGTCATCAGGGGAATTTGCCCTTTCTTTGCCTGGTGGTTTCAGCAAGCCCCAGTCTCACCAGTATCTGCAACCTTGGGAAGTGGATACAGCTAAAAAATACTATGGTGAAGCAGAGAGCCACTGGCTCCTTGTCCTCAATTTACTATTATAGGCCAAAGGCTAGTTCAAGCACCAAGGCACCAAATGTATGCTGAGGACATTAGTGACCTGATGTAGGCAGTGCAATATCATAAATACCTCTGTCAAGCCACTAACCTCCTTAGCATACACCCAGTACCATGAGAGGACTGTGCTGACACAGACGGGGGGCACAGAGGTGGGTGTCAAAGAGCGCATTATTACTGAGTAGAGCCACAGAGGGGGCACTACAACTAAATGGAAGCACTATTACTGAGTTGGTTCACATAGGAGCACTATTATAGAAGGGGTGGCAGAGGGCCATTGCTACTGCTTGGAAGCTGAAGGAAGCATAAATATTTAGCCGGAGCATAACAGAAGTGCTATTAGTGAGTGGGGGCATAACAGATTCACTACTACTTAGTCAACCATAAAGGGGTCACTATTACTACATTAGAGCACTAAAAGCAGAACAAATGGGGACAAATATTCTGACACACAGGGACACTATTGGGAACTGGCACCATAGGGGAAACAAGTACTGTCTGGGGCACTATGAAAGTTTGTGGGAATGCAATAAAGATGGGAAATCTAAGCATAGCAGTCTGGAACAAAGGGAGAAAAAAAGGGAAGGAGAATGACTACTATCGGAGAAGGCAATATCCACCACTATGTGATCACTTCATGGCAGTAACATCAGGCATTGTATAGTGGTCTGTATTCAGTAAAAGAATGGCAATATTATTCAGTCACTATGTAGTGATATGTGGTCAGGTTCTAATTTAGATAGTGTCTCAGAAATATTGAAGAACTAAAATATATTTGCAAAAAGGAACAGTCCAAAGTTCCCCCTAAACACTTTGCAAATCTTTTTTGCAGTTACAAAGAATGTTTGGAGGTGATTTTTGATAAAATGAAATCTACAAGTTATTAATTTTTTTCACTTCTGCACAACAAAAACACTTTTTAAATAAAAACCTAAACCTTAAATAAAGATCTATGAAATTTGTATTTATTTCCTGACAAATCTGTGTGAGGGCTTGTTTTTTGTGGGATAACTTAGTTCCTATAGGCACCATTTTGGGGTACATACTGTATAGTTATGTGAAAAAGTGTTTGCCCCCTTCCTGATTTCTTAATCTTTTGGATGTTTGTCACACTTAAATGTTTCAGATCACTAAACAAATTTAAATATTAGACAAACGTAACACAAGTAACCACAAAATGTAGTTATTAAATGAAGGTCTTTATTACTGAGGGCAAATGTAATCTAAACCTACAGAGCCCTGTGTGGAAAAGTAATTGCCCTCCCTCCCTTAAAACATAAATTTAATGTGTTTTTTCACATCTTCTGGAAGTTGAGTTCAATTTCTCTAGCTTAACCCAGGCCTGATTACTGCCACACATGTTCTCAAGCATTGGAGCACTTAAATAGGACCTGCCTGACAAGTGAAGTAGACCAAAAGCTCCTCAGAAGCTAAGCATCATGAGGAGATCCAAAGAAATTCAGAAACAAATGAGAAAAGAGAAAAGAGAACCATAGTGAAATGTATTATCCACAAAAGGAGAAAACATGAGACTGTAGTTAACCTTCCTATAAGTGGCCAGTTGTCCAAAATTACCACAGAAGCATAGCGACAACTCAACCAAGAGGTCACAAAACACCCCACAGCAACATCCAAAGGACTGTAGGCCTCACTTGCCTCAGTTAAGGTCAATGTTCAAGACTCTACCAGAAGAAAGAGACTGCAAGCATGGCAGAGCTCCAAGATGAAAACAACTGCTGAGTAAAAATAACATAAAGGCTCATCTCAGTTTTGCCAGAAAACATCTTGATAATCCCCGAGACTTTTGAAAGAAGATTCTGTGGATTGACAAGACGAAAACTTACCTTTGTGGAAGGTGTAAGTCCAATACATCAGGCATAGAAGCAACACAGCTTTTCAGAAAAGGAACATCATACCAACAGTAAAATATGGTGGTGGTAGTGTGATGGTCTGTTTTTTTTTTGCTGCTTCAGGACCTGGGAGACTTGCTGTGATAAATGGAACTATGAATTCTGCTGTCTACCAACAAATCCTGAATGAGAATGTCAGACCATCTGTTCGTGACCTCAAGCTGAAGTGCAATTGGGTTATGCAGCAGGGCAATGATCCAAAACACACCAGCAAGTCCACCACTGAATGGCTGTAGAAAAACAAAGGGCCACATGTATGAAACGGTTTTGGTCTAAAAGTCACTTTTTTTCCCCATAGGAACCTATGGGCAAAAAAAGTGAGTTTTAGACCAAAATCGTTTCATACATGTGACCCAAAATGAAGACTTTGGAGTGGCCTAGTCAAAGTCCTGACCTTAAGCCGATTGAGATGCTGTGGCATAACCTTTAAAGAAGCGGTTCATCGACGTGCCCTCCGGGAGGGCAGCTCTTAGGATCCCCATGTGGTCTGGTGGTGTTCGAGGACTAGATTTGCCTTGTGCTGGAAGGGTCCTATCGGGCATGTTCATGCCAGTTGTTAGTCTCAATTGTCCCACTTGTGTCATCCTCAAAATAGGACGGTTGGGTGCGGTTTTGTTTTTGAAATAATGGGAACACGTGTTTGTTTCTTTTCTAGCGGGCGCATCTGCCATTATGTGTTCCCCTTCATCATCATTTTTCCCCTTTTTTCATCTTCACTTTTTGAATGCCGGTTGTACAAGTTACATGTTTCTTTTATTCATATAACGAGGTGCTCTTCTCTCATTTCTGAACACTACCATTTTCCCCCAGTAGGTGGAACCCCTGCTCTGAGTTTCTCAGTCCAGCAGGATTCTTGTTTTCCGATTATTTGGTCTTGAGATCAAGCGCAGGACCCCAATACCTGCTTTTTGGTTTGCATCGTCTGTGTTACTTGTGGGGTTATCTCCTTCCCTCACGTGTGTGTTTGTGGGTTACCTCTCCCTCTTTTCCCTTCCCTTCTTCTATTGCTTGCCTATAGGTCGCGGTTAGCAGAGATCTCTGGTTGCGCCGGCAGGGTCCATTGGCTTTGCGTTCTGAGATGGAGCTAAGCATCGCTTCGTTCAACGCCAAAGACCTGAATACCCCAGAGAAGAGGGCGAAGATTCTCCATCATTTCCACCGCCACAGAACTCAGATAGTATGCTTCCAAGAAACGCAATTTAAGGTAGGATCTGCCCTAACCATCAGGCACAGACACTATACCTCCTGGCACTTTGCGGATTTCCATGGGTCCAGGTCAAGGGGAGTTGCCTTAGCCAGTCACCGCTCATTACCCCATCAGGTCATTGACTGCTTTACAGACCCAGAAGCTCGGTATCTTATCTTGGTTCTTTCTATTGGCGGCCAGGTCTTTACTATTTTGAATACATATGCCCCTAACGTGGACCAGGCGAGATTTTTTGAGACACTGATAGATAGCTCTCTTCCATTGATCACGGGGACAGTGATACTATGCGGGGACTTCAATGTCACACTAGACCCAACCATAGATAAATCGTCCGGGAAATCAACCCTATTATACTCCTCTATTAAGAGGGTATGGAAGGCCCTCCTTCAGCTTCAGCTCTGTGATCCCTGTAGGATCCAACATCCCTCCGTTAAGGATTACTCCTTTTACTCTGCTCCCCATGGCTCGTACAGCCGATTGGACTACATAATGGTCCAGCACTCTGCCCTCCCTTGGATAACTTCCACCTCCATTGGCAACATCCTGTGGTCGGACCATGCCCCGGTGTTCTTCTCCCTTCAATCCCCTGTTTCAAGAGAGAGAGTATGGAGCTGGAAGCTGAATGAGTCCCTTCTCCTTGATGCACCGTGTGTAGCGGATGTCTTGAGTTCAATTTCCCAATTTGTAGCTCACCACGTCAATGACCCCACTTCCCCGATGGTTCAATGGGAGGCCCTTAAATGCGTGCTCAGGGGGGTTCTGATTAGGCATGGTTCCCAACTTAAAAAGGATAGAGCTGCCACCCTCTCAAAAGCGCTTGCCAAAATGTCCTCCTTAGAAACTGCTCATAAAAGTGCTCTTTCCCCTCCCACTCTTAGGGAGCTACAGGATGCACGTTTGGAGGTCAGGCGTCTTCTAGAGGCTTCATGGGGCCGCTTCATCAAGATCTGTCGTAGCAAATTCTACGAATATGGCAACAAAAGCGGTCGGATGCTGGCCAGGGCGGTTGGCTCCCAGATGGCGCATTTCCACATCTCCTTCATTAAATCTGCCCCAAACACTGTAGTGCACTGTTACGGGGAAATTGCCAGTGCCTTCCAGGCTTTTTACTCTAAATTGTATAATCTACCATCCCCTCCCCAGTCCACTCAATCAGAGGCTTTTCCTCATCCCTCACTATTGCCCAAAATTCCAGCCTCGGTCTCACAATCGTTAGAAGAACCCTTTTCCGCATTGGAATTAAAGGCCGTTATTAAGGATCTTTCAGGCGGGAAAAGCCCCGGGCCAGGCGGCTTTACGGCCAAGTTCTTTAAAAGTTTCCCTGATCAGTTAGCTCCCTTACTATTGGCTGCCTTCAACTCCATCTCAAAAGATGCCCCCTTTTCCCCCCAGACACTGACGGCGCATGTGGCACTCATTCCCAAACCTGGGAAAGACCCCCAAGTTTGTGGCAGCTACCGTCCTATATCCCTATTGAACGTGGACTTGAAGATCTACTCCAAATTGATTATGAATAGGCTCAACCCATTGCTCGGTACAATCATTCACCCAGACCAGGTGGGCTTCGGGAGGCGCGTGACAACATGCTTAAGACTATGGACATCATCCATCACGCCCGATCCCAGGGGATCCACCTCATAGTTCTCTCATTGGATGCAGAGAAGGCCTTTGATCGTATATCATGGCCTTCTCTTCATCAGACTCTCTCCCATATAGGTCTGGGCCCTGCACTTTACTCCTCGCCCTCTGCGCGAGTCAAGGTTAATGGCTCCTTATCCACCCCCTTCAAAATTTCGAATGGGACTAGGCAGGGATGCCCTCTATCCCCACTACTTTATGTCCTGGTGATGGAGAGCCTAATAGCATCCATTAGATCTAACCCCGACATCAAGGGGATCTGTATTGGGTCTAGAGAATACAAATATTCGGCCTTCGCAGACGATTTATTGATCTACATCACGAATCCCCATATATCCCTCCCAGTTTTGATGGCAGAGATCGGGAACTTCAGTAGCTGGTCAAATTTTAAGATCAATTTTTCTAAGTCCGAAGCTCTTGGCGTTGGCATCTCAATGCAAGAACGGGCTCTTTTGAAGTCCTCTTTCCCGTTTGAATGGCCCCGGGCAGGCATTTCTTATCTGGGAATCTGGATCACTGAGGATCTTTCTAAGCTCTTTTTGGACAATTAGGGCCCACTTTTGACGCAAACGGAGAGGGATCTGGATTCCTGGCATAGGAAAGAGCTGTCCTGGTTTGGCAGAATAAATTTGCTCAAGATGACAGTGCTCCCGAGGTTCCTGTACCTCTTCCAAACTATCCCTATCCACATCCCTGCATCATTCTGGAAGAGAGTTAGACGGTGCTTTCGCTCCTTCATCTGGTCCACACGGAAGCCGAGGATAGCGTACGATACGCTTACCAGAGGCAAGGACACCAGAGGCGCGGGTCTACCTGATTGCAGAATGTATTACCTAACCTCGGCATAGGACAAGCTCTGGGTTACCCTGGCGGAGGACCTGAGTTCCTCTTCTGTGGCGGTGCTCCCCTGGGTCTGGACCCCTGCTCTCCACAATAGTGTCTCCTCCTCATTCTGCGTGGAGCAAACGTTGTCCACTCTCTACTTGTACACAGACTCCCACAGACTCATTGACCGCAAGGGCCCATGTGTCCTGATCATGGATAACCCTGATTTTCCCTCAGGCCTCTCCCCCAAGGCTTTCTTGGGCAGCACCAAGAAGACCCCTTTATGCTTTTGTCATGTAGTGTCAAGGGGGAAACTCAAACCACTCAAGGAAATTCTAGATGGGAGGGTAGCATCTGCTGGAGCTCCCTTCCAGTACTTACAATTATCCCACTTTGTTAACCGAACTAAATCCAAGGGCAATTTTTCCAGGCCTCTTACGGCTTTTGAGAAATTGATACTGTCCTCCTCTGGAGTGAGACACTCACTGTCAGGGATACATAAGATGCTCCTCTTTGCCCATTCTGCATCACTTCCCTCCTTCTGCCAACACTGGGAGACAGAGTTGGGGCTCTCCTTCACCTTGCCACACTGGGAGCGGTGCTTTCAACTCACTGACAAAGCAGCTATCGCTTCTAGGCACCAGGAGACTTGTTATAAACTCCTGACCCGGTGGTACAGAGTCCCCTCTCTTACATTGTTGGTACCCATCGGTCCCAGACACTTGCTGGAGATGCGGGAGGGAGAAAGGGACTTCGTCCCATGTCTGGGGGGGATGCTCCCTAATCAGGGGTTTCTGGATTACGGTCCTTGAGGCAATCGAGGAGGCAACTGGGGTTTCACTACCCAATTCACCGGAGGCTTTGCTTCTTTTCATGATCCCCATGATGGTTAGTAAATTTAAGAAGTCTCTTCTTAAGCATCTGCTACAAGCAGCTAAAACCGTGGTGCCGAGGAGGTGAAAATCATCCACTCCCCCATGTCTTGAGGACTGGATTGCGGAGATCAGTTTTATACAACGGATGGAGGAACTTATTGCCCAAACCCCTGAGCAAGCACATAAATTTTATAGAACCTGGGCCAGCTGGCTCCTCTTCAAAAATTCTTTGTTGTACCTTTCCATTGCTACTTAGTTGGCGTCTTACCGCAGTACCTGGCTTGACTGTCTAGCCCTTTGGGCAGGGGACAGGGATACCCTTTCTCCCCCCCCCCCCTTTTTTTTGGTTTTCTCTTTCTTCTCTGTTTGTCTTTGTATGTGTGACCCTTGTATTTAACCTGTTGCTCTTATCCTGTATTGTTTTCTGCTCTGTAATATAATTGGCTCCCATCTTCTACATGAACAAGATTGCATAGGTTATGTCACTTTCTTTGTGGTAGCCTTTGGTCATTTGTCCATTTTCTGTATGTTAGCGGTGTTTACTCTCATTATCAGTGTACTTTGTGTTTCCATAGGTACATGTTGAATACCTTATTTTTTTATTTTTCTCTTCTTTGATAACGTCTGATTGTTCACAGATGTCATTGTTTATCAATAAACCTTTCTTAATTTGAAAAAAAAAACAGTTCATGCTCAGAAACCGTCCAATGTGGGTGAATTACAACAATTCTGCAAAGATGAGTGGGCCAGAATTCCTCCAGAGCATTGTAAAAGATTAATTGGCAGGTATCACAAACACTTGACTGCAGTTGTTGCTGGTAAGAGTGGCCCAATCAGTTATTAGGTTTAGGGGGCAATAACTTTTTCACCCTGAGCCCTGAAGGTTTTAATTACTTTTTCCCTTGATCATAATTTTGTTTTAAAAACTGCATTTTGTGTTTATTTATGTTGTGTTTGTCTAATATTTCAATTTGTTTGGTGATCAGAAATATTTAAGTGTGACAAACATCCAAAAGATTAAGAAATTAGGAAGGAGGCAAATACTTTTTCACACCACTGTAGGACTTTATTATCACTTTCTATTTTTGGGGGGAGATGAAGAAAATGAACAAAAACATGACATTTTGACTTTTTTATTTATCTACGCTGTTCACCATGTAAGATAAATAATGTAATGATCTTAGGCTATGTTCACACAGCTTATTATGGAACGCATATCAGCCCGTATTTCGCGCCGTACTGCTCATAGAGAACTATGGATTACGTCTCCTCTCCCTGCTCGCACAATACGACGAGCGGAGAGAGAAGTGACATGTCAATTATTCACGGCGTATACGTGCCGAGAATAATGAATGTCTATGGGGTCGAAGGGCTGCCGGCCCCCCGCCCCCATACACACAGCGTACTTGCGGGGCGAAATACGTCCCCGCAATAAAGCCGTGTGAACATAGCCTTAAGGCCCATAAGGAGGGAAGACTTAAAATAATATTAACATGAGTCTATAGATAAATATTACTAAAGCAATACATTTAGCACAAATAAAACAACTGACTGGCTCTATTTGAGAGAAATGCATTGCTTCTATCTTATAGTAAATGTAAAAAAAATTTGGTTAAAGCTAAACAAAAAATTTGTCATAAAACCCAGGCTCAGCTGTTAGAATCCACTAAAACAAGAACACATGCAGCCCTTTTTCCCAAAATTAAAATATTTTTTCTCTACAAAGTTATAAGAACTCGGGGAAATTAAGAAAATCTTTCGAAGAAATTTAAACATTCAAAGACCAAGATGAATTTTAGCAAAAATTTGGATGGGGAAATTGGTGTGTTCCTAAAAGGCCCAAAACTATCGGGCAAAATTCTCCTAGTTTTTTTGGAACCCAAAAAATCGGGGTAGACTGGCCTCCCGAAAGGATTTTTTCCGTGTGGGGGCAGTCGTGTGGGATGAAAATATACGTTTAAAACTGACATCTTTGTGACCCCAAAAAAATTTGAGTGATTATAAGTTAATCTTTTTCTTAATTGAACATACGCATTAATTTTATTATTGTGTACCAGTTGTTTGAGAAAATATGTGGGCAGCAGTTTTGGGAAAAGTTAAAATTGAATTTCAAAACCTTCTTTCCATAAAAATCAACGGGACAAATGTCTGGTGCCCAGCCCTTTCATAAGTGTCCCAGGGAAATTTATTTTGCTTTAAATTCTACCCGTTGAACTTCCCCCCCCTTCCGAGGTGGAAACTGGGTAAAAAAAACAAAGACAGAGGAAGCGTTTTGGACCCTAAGTTGGCCACGTATACCAGGGGGTAGAATTATGTAGGGCCCTTTTTATATATATACTAATTGCTATTTATCGGATATTCTTAAGGTCCTACTTTTACTAAAATTTTTCTTTTCTTTGCATTTTATTTCAAATCTATCTTATTTTTGTTTATTTCATATGAAACCCTATGTTGATATAAGTTCTCACATATCTTTTACCTTTTACCTTTACGGTTTCCCCATGCCCCTTTTTTTCCCTTGGGTTTTTGGGGGTTCCCTCCGGTCTCATTGCATCCCAATTTTTGAATTTTATTGGTTGTCATTTATTTTAAATATGATGCCAAATTTTAAAAAATTTACTGTGAACAAAGGGGTAACAAGCCGAAACGGTTAGTCTTTTGTGTACGGTTGTTGTAGTTTGGGTGTCTTTTTTGTTTCTAATAAGAAAAGGGGATTTATACTGTAGCCGGGTGGGGAGGATTCCTTGCGGGCATGCTGTGGATTACCGGGAAAGAAATTCCGTTAAGTTTTGTATAGTAAATGAACTGTTAAAAGTGTCATGTAGGTATAATTTTTTAACTTTTCAGTTTGTTTTAAATTTACATATCTTAAATAAAGGTGGTTTTTCACAGTATTCTTCGCAAAAACATCAACACAGTTTTTGAGCTAAAGTCAGGATGGCATAACAAAACGATCAGGCCACATAGAGGAAGGGCTTCTACTCCTTGCAGAAAACACTCATGGCTTTGGCCATGGCTACACAAAAAAATGGCACAATTACAGGGCCTGCAAAAAAGAGAAAATGTGTGTTAAAACTCAAGTGGTTGCTAAGAGGTTCATTTGATGCCAACAGGACTGGATAATTCTCAATTATTCTCTATAGTGGAAACAACATTATTAAATAATTTTTGTATTGAGCTCATTTTTCAAAATACAGTGATAGTATTTATTTGTTGGGTTTACCTGTCATTTCAGGACCTGTTGTCCAGTGCCAAAAAATATATATTATCTTTAAGCACTTTTGTAATGTACTCCCTGTTGCGGGTGTCCCTGCGACCCTCGTGTGGGGTTTCGCAGGCACACCCGCAACGCCGCAGCCCCCTGCTGCGGCCGGTGCCGCAGCCCGATGCTCGGGGCCGGGGGACACCCCCGGCGGTCAGGGGACACTTACCGTCCCCCGCTCCTGGTCCGTCCTGGCGCGCGCACCTGATGCCGGCCGGGTGCACGCGCGCCCTCTAGGCGCGCGCGCGGCTCTGCGGGAATTTAAAGGGACAGTGCCCCGGTGATTGGTTTTCCCCGGGCACGGTCCCTTTTTTTAGCCCTGCCTCTTCCCCAGCACTTTGCCAAATCGATAGTGCCTTGTGCCTGGAGAGGAAGCGTTCTTAAGTATCTTGTTCCGTTACGGTGTTTACCGTCCCTTCTCCCTCCGTCCTGGACCACGAACCTTTGCCGCTGTTCCTGACCTTCTGGCCTGTCCCGACTACAAAGGCCTGCTTCACGATTTGTACACGCACACCTGGGGCTACCACCGCAAGCAAGTCAACGTCAGGGGTAGCGCTGGTAGCAATCCGCCGCAGCAAGTCCATCCCGCTTTGCGGCGGTCTGGTGAAAACCGGACCTACTTAGACTCCTTTCCCCGGGCGTGTCTCACATCATCGCTTGAGGTGGTCCTGTGGATCCTCTACCACATCCGTAACAGTTCGATTGGGCCCATGGATCCGCCAAGGTGCTTTTACGAGCTTTCTCCGACCTCACTACCATCGTGGCTCAGCAATCCAAGCAGATCGCGCAGCAAGCGCAACAGCTGAACCAACTGATTTACTATGATGCAGCAGCTCCTGGCCACTCCGCAGCAGCAAACGGCGGCCGGGGCTCGAGCAGCAGCCGTCGTTGCGGGGACATCCGCTGGCCCCTTAAAACTCCGCTTGTCCATGCCGCAAAGTTTGAGGGGGACTCTAAGGCCTGCAGGGGGTTCATCACCCAGTGTGCTCTCACGTGGAACTTTGGTGGTCAGTTCCCGTCCGAGAAGTCCAAGGTGGCCTTCGTGGTCAGTCTCCTATCCGGAAAACCCAGGGGCCTGGGCGACGCCACTTTGGGCCCGAGGCGATCCTATCACAGGGGAAACCTGGCGACATTCTTGCAGGAGTTCCGCGGGTCTTCGAGGAGCCTCCCCGCGCCTCGTCTGCTGAAACCGTTTTATTAACCTACAGCAGGGGAAACTCCTCCGTTGGCGACTACGCCGTGAAATTTTCGCACCTTACCCTTTGAATTTGGCGTGGAATGATGCTGCGTTGTGCGCCACGTTCAAGAAGGGCCTCTCCGGCCAGATCAAGGATGCCCTCGCCACCGGGACTCCCCGGGACGTCATTAAGTGGCTCATCCATCTGGCTAACCGCATAGACATCCGTTTCTCGGGAGACGGGGAGGAGTTTCCGCCAGGAACGCGAGCCAGCTCAAAACCGTCGGCTACCCCGTCTTGCGCCAGTGTTTCAGCGTCCTCCGCTGCCTCCCTCCCAGCCAGCCTTGGAAGAGGCCATGCAAGTGGACAGTACCCGCCTGTCTCCGCAAGAGCTTGCCCGACGGCGTGAGGAGAGGTTGTGTCTCTACTGCGGCAGCCCCGAACACTTCCGTAGGGGTTGCCCACTTCTTCGACAACGCCCGGGAAACGCACGCACCTCGGATTCGTGGGTGAGGCGTCCCTTGGTGTGAGTAATCCCTCTCCCCTGCTAATGTTGCCAGCTCTGGTTCGTCCAATTCCGGAATCTCGTTCCGAGTGTCGGCCTTCCTGGTTTTCCGGATCGGATGGGAGCTTTATGGATGCTTCGTTGGTGACCAAGTATCTTTCTCTCGGTGGTCGCCTAGACCAAACCCTTGGTCACTCCTCCGTCAGTGGTGAACTATTAAGCGACTCCATCCACTTCCGGACGGGAACCCAGTGGTCCTAAAAATAGGAGCCCTGCACAGGGAAGGATCACGTTCTTGGGGTTACCCGTTCTTCCTCGGCTTTTTCTACTGGGGCTTCCTTGGCTTCAGCGTCACGCCCCTATGTGGATTGGAAGAGGGGTGAAGTTCTGCGTTGGGCCCCCGGGGACTGCCAGTCTCGTTGTCTTTCGGCACCCCGCCGGGTGCGCCCAGTCCTCCACAGTCCTCTCCAAGCCACTCCCTGGTTTCCCGCAACCTTTCAGGACTTCCAAGATGTTTTTTCCGAGAGGCAAGCTGAGACACTGCCTCCTCATCGCCCATATGATTGCCCTAGACCTGCTACCGGGAAACCAGCCCTCCCCGGGGTAGGGTCTACCCGCTTCCGTACCCGAAATCGGGCTTTGTCGGCTATGTAGAAGAAAATCTACGAAAGGGTTTCATCCGCAATATCTACTTCTCGGCGGGGCCGGTTTTTTCTTTGTGGGGAAGAAAGATGGATCCCTGGGCCCGTGCATTGATACCGTGTCTAAATAAGATCACCATCAAGAACCGGTACCCTCTGCCGTTAATCAGGGAAACCCTTTTTTGCCGTTCCGGGGGGCCAAGGTCTTTTCCAAATTGGACTTACGGGGAGCATATAATCTCATCCGGATCCGGGAAGGCGACGAGTGGAAGACGGCCTTCAATACTCGTGATGGGCACTTTGAGTATCTGGTAATGCCTTTCGGCTTATGCAACGCTCCGGCCGTCTTCCAGGAATTTGTCAATGACATTTTCAGAGACCTCCTATATGCCTGTGTAGTGGTCTACTTAGATGACATCCTGGTATTCTCACCCGATCTGGGATCCCACCAGTTACATGTGCGCCAGGCCCTGAGACGCCTGCGCGAGAAACCATCTATATGCTAAAGGAAAAAGTGCCTATTTCACCAGTCCAGCCTCCCGTTTCTTGGATACATAATCTCTGATAGGGTCTGCGGATGGACCCCACCAAACTCTTCCCGGGTCCTACAGTGGCCCCGACCTGTTGGCCTGCGGGCTATACAACGTTTCCTGGGTTTCGCAAATTATTACCGACAATTCATCCCGCACTTTTCAACGTTGGTAGCACCTATTGTGGCCCTTACAAAGAAACATGCCAACCCGAAACTGTGGCCTCCGGTCGCCGAAGAAGCCTTTTCCAAGCTAAAGGCAGCATTCGCCTCCGCACCGGTGTTATCCCGGCCAGATACCCGAGAAACCCTTCTTTCTGGAAGTGGACGCCTCTTCCGTAGGAGCCGGAGCACTGCTCACCAAGAAGGGGCCCAAGGGAAAGAATCGGACCGGCGGGTTCTGTTCCAGGACCTTCTCACCAGCAGAGAAGAACTATACCATCGGGGATCGGGAACTTTTAGCCATTAAGCTTGCCCTAGAAGAATGGCGCCACCTCCTGGAGGGTGCTCGCTTCCCCGTGAATATCTTCACTGACCACAAAAACCTCCTCTATCTCCAGACAGCACAACGTCTGAATCCTCGTCAAGCGAGATGGTCCCTGTTCTTTGCCCGCTTCAACTACATCATCCCCTTCCGACCCGGGAGAGAAAAACCCTCAAGGCCGATGCTCTTTCCCGTGCCTCCGGATGTTTGTGGGGAGGAAGAGGCGGCCCCACAACATATTGTTTCCCCGGAACGTCTGATGTCTGTGGCTCCCGCTAAACCCCCATGGGGTCCCCCAGGGAAGACGTATGTGCGCCATGCGCTCCGGTTGAGGGTCCTGAAATGGGGTCACTGTTCCCGCATAGCCGGGCACCCTGGGGTTCGAAGGTCTTGTTCGTTGATTTCCCGGTTCTACTGGTGGCCTGGTCTCGTTAACGATGTAAAGGAGTTTGTGGGGGCCTGCACCACCTGTGCCCGCAATAAGTCACCTCGCCCAAAAACCTGCGGGACTACTCAACCTTGCCGGCGCCGAGCTGTCCATGGAGCCATCTTGCCATGGATTCATACTGACTTACCGCCCTCTGAAGGTAATACGGTCATTTGGGTAGTCACTGACCGTTTTCCAAGATGGCCCCATTTTGTTCCCTTGCGGGCCTTCCTTCTGCGCCTCGGCTCGCCAATATTTTTTTTGACACTTTTCCGTCTGCATGGGCTCCCCTTACACATAGTCTCTGACCAGGGAGTCCAGTTCGGCTGAGATTTTGGCGAGGCCTCTGCTCGCTTTCTGCAAGTGGAACTGGACTTCTCCTCTGCGTACCCCCCACAATCCAATGGGCAGTGGAGAGGGTGAATCAGGTCCTAGGTACTTATCTCCGCCACTTACTTCTGCCCCAAACAAGATGATTGGTCCAGTCTACTACCTTGGGCGGATTTTTTATATAATTTTCCTGGACTCTGATTCCCCTGGGGCATCCCCTTCTCCATTGTCTTTGGTCGGCATCCCCGCCCACCCCTTCCTCTGCCCTCTGCCTCCTCCCATTTTCCCTGCTGTGGACAGTCTGGTCCGTGACCTATCCACTGTATGGAGGGGGACACGCCAGTCCCTGCTTCAGGCCTGGCCCGCATGAAGACCAAGCGGACAAAAAAAGAAGACCCCCTCCCTCCTTTGTCCCGGGGGATAAGGTGTGGCTGTCTGGCCCGTATATCGTTTTAAAGTCCCAGCTACAAGCTGGGTCCCGTTTTTTAGGTCCCCTTTTAAGTCCCGAGGCGCATTAATCCTGTGGCCCACAAGCTCCCGGGTCCCTCCCACCATTTCGCATCCCGAACTCCTTCCATGTCTCCTACTGAAGCCGGTCACCCTTAACGCTTCTCTCGGTCCGTGGTTCCCCGTCTCCGTAGCTGATTCCACCAATATTTTTTTCCGTCAAAGAGATTTTGGCCCCTAAGAGGTTCGGGGAGACGATTTTTTTTGGTGGACTGGAAGGGGTTTGGGCCAGAGGAAAGGTCGTGGGAGCCGGAGGAAAACATCCTGGATAGGGGCCTCTTGTCTAAATTTATGCAGGCCAGAAAGAGGGGGAGGCCTAAGGGGGGGGGTACTGTTGCGGGTGTCCCTGCGACCCTCGTGTCGGGTCGCAGGCACACCCGCAACGCCGCCGCCCCCCCAGCGGCGGCCGGGGGCGCCGCCCGATGCACGGGCCGCCGACACCCCGCCGGCTCCCGGGGACACGTACCCGTCCCCGCTCCTGGTCCGTCCTGGCGCGCGCTCCCGCTGCCGGCCCGGGTGCACGCGCGCCCTCTAGTGCGGCGCGCGCGGGCACTGCCCGGGAAATTTAAAGGGACAGTGCGCGGTGATTGGTTTTCACCGGGCACGGTCCCTATTTTAGCCCTGCCTCTTCCGCACATTGCCGAATCGATAGTGCCTTGTGCCTGGAGGGAAGCGTTTTTTAAGTATCTTGTTCCGTTTTTGTGTACCGTTTCCTTCTGCCCCCGTCCCTTGACCCGAACTTTGCCGCCTGTCTGACCTTCTGCTGTCCCCGACTACGAGCGCTTCACGATTTTGTACCACGCAACACCTCGGTACCACCCCAAGCAAGTCACGTCAGGGGTAGCGACCTGGTAGCCAATCCGCCGCAGCAAGTCCATCCGCTTTGCGGCGGGCTCTGGTGAAAAACCCGGGCCTAAATTAGGGCTCCGTTCCCCTGGCGTGGCTTACATCATCGCTTGTGGTGGTCCAGTGGATCCACTACCACATCCGTAACACTCCCATTCCATTTTCTGCAGGTTCCCTGCACGTCTACATCACCTGTTTGATGACATAAAACCTAGAAGCTCCATACATCTTAATAGACAGTAATCAGCATTGTGTCAAGTCCATGAAATCAGGTGACCAACGGGGTTTGGCATTTTTCAGGGCTGTCTTTTAAATCACAAGCCTTCCAAGGCTTTCAACATGAAACATGGGTGTGTGCACTGTAAAAGGGTTTGGGAGGATGAATGAAAGAGCAATGCAAAGGATCCTGGGGCTTGTAGTTTTACAGGGCAATGATAGACAGCTTTTAAACAGGAAATGCGCTGCTTGGCTGTAGTGAAGAAAGGCTACACACAGCACAGGAAGAGTACAAATTAGTGCAGAAAACATTAAAGGAGGATTCAATTAAAAGGAAAATTAGCTGAGGATTTTATTTATTTCATAAAGCAAAGGTCAATATTTATCATAAGAGGTGGGATGGTAGGTTTTACTACAACACATGGATCAGAAACCAGCTGGATTTTATGAAGAACATTTACCATGAAATTCACCAAATATTCAAAACTAGCAAAGAAAATATATATTTTATTCAAAATGATTTAGCAAATATAATTGCTTCTAAGTCTTTTCAAAGTAGGAGCTGTCTGTTCCGGCTTCACTTTGCTGAAAAGCAAAGTAGAAAAATCTAAGAATGAAACATACTTTTACAAGTCAAAAAGTTGTCATTATGTCTATTGTGAACTCATGGTATTAATAATAATAATTACATTTGTTGTTTGTTTTAGATTTTCATATTTATGTGCTAATAAATTCCACAGTTTATTCATTACAATAAAAGGGGACTGGACAAATCTAAAAGGGTTTTAAAAGACTGTTCACATGGAAAGTCCAGAGGTAGCCCCTACAACCACGTCCATATCCAGAATTGCAAAATGAATCTGCTTACAAATCAATATAATTTGATTAATCTTCACAGATATGTGTCACGGTATGTGTCAATCCGCGTGCAGGCGTGATTATAGTCATGTCTCACGGTGACCCAGCAGATCCATCACCTGCCTGCATTGGAATATGGCTATGGACTCTGTGTCTGCACACCACCTACACATTGTAACGTATATCAGCTGACAACAGCACCGTTTACAAATTACATATCATAATTAATGGATTCTCCAACACTTTGTAAGCCTATTTTTATAAATCTTTATGGAATGTATTTAATAAGGTGATGCCAGCTTCACTGGGCCATCTTCTGGCTATTTTTCATTTTTGGGGCAAGGATAACTCGGGTAATTACCAAGAGAGAGTTCCTCCCTCACTGGTGTATATTATTTTAATTTTAGGAGTGTGCCCTCCTTACTGAATGGCTAACTTACTCTATGCCTTCACATGATTTGATTATTAAGCAACATTAAGATAGGCTTCACCTCATGTCGATAGATGCGAAAAGAAAAATGAAACAGGGCACCGAGTAGCTTTTCAAAAAAGGGAAATAATTTATTGTAACTTATTACACTAAATCAGAAATAAACCGGCTTATGTCACCCTGTTCTATGTCCTCTTGTTATCTCCAAGAATAAATAGGATGAGAGCATCCTGCTTAAAGCCTCGCAATGGCGAGGTACTGTTGATGAATTGTATCGTGTTGTCTTGGTCTCATGATGTCAAAATGTGAACAGCATGATGAGGAGGACTGTTTACATCCCAATTCAAATGGAGCCCCTACATTTATTGGGCAATTCAGGGATCAAACACCTGTTGGGAATTTTGTAATTAAGTTCCTTGTTAAAGATCAACAAGTTGTGCAAAACGTACTGAAACATTGAACAGTTGGACATGTGCATTCTAAAGTTCAGAGATGGTCTCATTTAGTGCATTTAAAAACAAATTACAAGGCATTTCATGTTCATCCATTATGTTCATCAACCAAAAGCCAAATATCCCTAACTTTTTATGAGTAGTGTATATACAGCTAAAAATATGCACCAACAATTCTATAGAATTTTTTTCCAGTCTCAAAATGGGCAAAAAGATAGTTATATTTTTTGATAACTAATTGACACTTCAGAGCAGTCATTTTCTTTCACGGCTATATTTTGGATAGTTCTTTATTGGTTCATTTTTGTTTATATCTGCTATCCTTAAGCGGGGTTTGTAACGGGGCTTGTAACTCCTCATATAAATTCTACAAAGTTTCAAACATATGGATTGTGTATTCTGTGTTTTATCAGGTAAGGCCTGCGTGCCCTAAACATAATGCATGTATTGATATGAAATTGTTTAGAAATGCAATACAAAAGTATATTATGAAAAAAAAAAGAATATTAAAAGAAACAGTGGTAGTTCATATTGGAAAAAAATACTAAAGATACCTCAGTCGGATATATTAGATAGATGGATTAACAAAACTGTTTGAATTGGAATGCAAAAATGGAGAAGTTTAAGATTTTACTTTCTATTACTCCCCAGAGGATCCACCACCCCTGGCTTTAGCTGAAAAAATATATACTGCACCAAAAATACTTAGCCTTATTGTGTTCAAATAGTGTAATACAATTTTTTTTAATAAATACAGTTATCCATACATATTTTCAGAATACCATTATAAGTAGTCAGTGCTATGTGCATGAAAACTCAGTGGCTAGAAGAAAATGTGAACAATGGGAAAGATTTATTAATATTGTCTAAAACTTAGGGAGAAGTGTATGAATGAAGGTGCTTCAAGTGAAGTCGAGTCTCGTTTTCAGTGTATAATGCACCTGAATGTATGAAAGTGTTTTTTGTGCGATTATAAATGGAGCCTCGCCTATGTGTTAGGCGCATTACGAAACTTAGGCGCATTAGTAATGCGCCTAACATGTATAAAGCTATAGATAGGCTGGAAATAAAAGAAAAGTCATTAGAATGACATGTCAGTGAATAGAAACTATGGTAGTGATCTTGCTTGGTGAACCACAGGTCCCAGCCAGACCTGTGGTGTGCTGGCTCTTGCTGTATGTAGGATAAAGGGTGAAAGCAGCAAAAATAAATTTCAAATTTAATGTAGTAAAAATTAAAAATTGTAAAATCTGAACAACAGATTCTATTAAATTTAAATGCATTTTATAGGAGATATTTTTATATTTTTGGATATTATATATTTTATATTAATTTTATATGATAACATTTTTTATTACATTTAAATAATTTAATTTTATATAGTTTGATAATTATCAGAAATTACTTTTTATTATTGTACTGGTGTAAGTTGAGAAATAAGGTACGTTTTTTGCACTAGTGGCAAATCTAGCTCCACTTCGACTCCTCAGGCTCAGGCAGACCACTTTGAAAAAGGGCTGCCTGTTTGAGCAGTAATACGCCTTGTTTTGCCGAACCACATTCAGATATGTGTCTAACATTACGAGTGTGATGCGACATGCCCCAAGAACAACCCCTCATGTTAGGCACATTAGAAAGTATTGAGTCTTACGAAGAATGAGCATAACACATTTATTAGGCGCATTAGACATCATAGACTGCTCACTTAGGCGCATTTTACGCCAGAAAAGAGGTGGAAAACCCGATCATACATGTCTCCCTGAGTGTAAATTTAGACCATACAGTCTTAAAATGCATCAGATTTATCAAATTATATGATAAATCTGGCGCACATTTAAACTGTTTAGTCTAAGTTTGGTTGGCTTAGTCTGTGCCGTCAATTGCAGCAAAATATTGGTGTGTTTTTTGGCACACAGTGCTGCAAGTTAAGCCACGCACACTTTCCACAAATCTACGCACTTTTTAACAACATCACACATAAAAATTTCTTGTTTATAACTAGACCAACCACCAAAAACTGTAATAAATGTAAGGATTTAAATGAATAATATATTTCACTTTTAATTCTGAAAGCAACATTTTTCTTTCACTAAATGTTATCTTTTTATCAGAATTGGGACAGAATGTAGCAGAGTGCTGTCATATAGCACAACTCATAATGATATCACAGTGTACTATCTGTGGTTTTACACAGGACTACAGGAAACCTACTATTTTAACAGACCATTGATGTTGCCCCAGAGAGTTAAATGATGGCTCCGCTACATCTGTATGATGTAGATATTTATGCATTGTAAATAATTTAAAAGGAACACAAGTCTTATCATTACACAGCATTAGCTGCACAGTATTCATTGCAGCCAGCAAGATACAGTCTTTTAAGTACAGATGAATTTGGGTGTTGATAATTAAACACAGCCAACTCCCCTTTTATTCAAATCTAACAGCCATTCCTTACAATGATGGTGGGTCCTTTTGGAGGAAGTTCTGATTTGGCTACTAAATCCTGTCATGCTTCACAAGTTAAACATTGACTAACGGGGTAGCTAACTCTAATTAGTGACAGAAGAGAGACAGCCTGTTTTCAATTGGAGAAAAACTCATTTTTTATATCTTTTTTGCCAGGGAGCATTACCTGGTCTATAAGACTCTCAAAACCAGGACGGGATTTCCACAACTAGAAAGACTAGCCTTCATTTGTTCAGCTAGTGGCAGTGATGTTCAATTTGTTTAGGAACTCTAAGCTTAGCTTTCAACATGTAGGGAAAGGTAAGTAAAGTATTTTACTAAATGCATTGCTCTTTTGATATTGCCCTGGTCAGCAGATAAGATTTTATCTGCTCTGAGTGCACTCAAGTTTCTCTAGGTTACCATCCATATCTCCCTTCCTGATTAGATAGTGAGCAGGGAGTGACAACACCATGGTCAGAGAGAGCAGAGTCTTTATCTCTAATAAGATTAGCTTGTTTACAGATAGGCAATTGTTTTCACTCCTTGGAGCACTGTAGTTTCGTTTACACAGATTAAATCTCCTTCACGTATGTTATTATAATGTTTAGTTATGTAGGAGCTAAATATGCTAATCACTACTATAGAACTATCCACAGCTTGACCAGGCAGTGTGAGTCTGAAGCTGCCTGTAACTCTATAAAGCAACATGGTGAGAAAACCCCTTTAACACAACATGAGGCCTAAATATGTACAATATGTGTTACAAGTGCATTTGTACTTCTTTCTAAGGATATGTTCACATGGCGTGTTGGATCAGTTTTTGGATCCGTTTTTCATTACTTTAAAAACGCATTGAAAACTGCCTCCAAACTGCATCTGCAAATGCGTTTTTGGATCAATTTTTCAATGTGATTTCTTTCAAATCATAGACATTCAAATTATAATCCAATGCGTTTTTCGGATGCGAAAAGCACATCAAAAACATACCCAACATGTATCCAAAAGTGTGTTGCGTTTTTGGATCTGTTTTTCAGGCTCCAAAAACGCACTCCAATGTTTCCTATGGGGACTTCACTTGCGTAAAATGCAAGTAGAATTGACATGACAATTCTTTAAACGGATCTGAAAAACGCATCGAAAAGATGGCAAGTAAACACGCATCGGCGATCACTCATCTGAACGGCGATGCGTGTTTTACATTGAAACTAATGTAAATCACACTGCACGTTGTTAGATGCGTTTTTTGGGTCCATTTTGGGTCTGAAAAGCGGATCCAAAAACAGATTTTAAAAAACGCAGAGGGAACATACCCTAACCGTAGCAGTAGTAACAGTACATTACATTCTAACAAGTGAGTAAAATGTATTGTGGTTCTAGAGTAATACTTACAATTTAGTAGTGTTTAATAATATTAATATCAAAACTGAGGAGCTTATGGGTATTCATGGGTTTTTATTTTGGATTTTAAGGAAGTCTGTCAGCAGTTTGACCTCTCAAAATTGCTAAAAGCGCTAGATAGTGAGATGTAAAGCAATTTAAATATACCTCAGTGGTTGGTCATGCTCGAAACATAACTGAGAAAATGATGTTTTAATTCTTCTTGTGCCACAGTATGGTGTCCCCTGGGCGTTCCATCACCGTAAAATGCCCTGGGTTCTCTACACTAAACATTTAGCAGGCCCTCCCTCTCCTCTTGAGTGACAGCTCTGATGTCCATCCAGGTAATCACTGGAGCCCTCACTCAGAGTGGTTTGGAAACATTCAGTATTATTTCACATGAACGGAATGCCCAGGGAACACTGTGTTTTGGCTCAAGAAGGAATAAAACTTTTTTCCTCATTCATGCATTTAGAATGACCAATTTTAAATGACCTCACACCTCACCTGTGTACCAGTGTCAGCAAAATTCCTTGTTTGCTGCAGCTTACATTGAAAAATAATGAGGTTAAGCATAGTTATTGTGACTTTCTTCATATTTAAATGTTATAGCTATAATTCCTAAGACTGGATGTTAAAATAATAACATTTTTTGTTATTTGAACTTCCCACACTTTGTCCTACCTTTGAATTTGGATAGCATGTGTGGTGTATTACTGTTGAGCATATGTATACAGTAATAATATTTTTTTCCTCCCAGTAGAAGCAGCTTTTTCATTCATGTCCATTCAAATTGCTCCCTTATTTAAGCCCAACTTATATGTCATCTTTATTTCACTGAAGTAAGCTCAATTAGTGGTTAATATATCAGCTCCTTAAGGCTGGAAAGATAACAACAACAATATTTTTCAAAGGTACTGCTCAGTATAAAAATGTGTAAGCTTGGTGTGTGTATAGTCATCTTTAAGCAATAAAATCAACTGTCTGACTGATGTTATGGCTTAATGTACATTTGCACCATTGATCAATGCTAGTAAATACCCCTTAACTTTTAAGCACAACAAAGATTCCTTTTCATTATTGACTGTGATGAGTATATTACACTGCAAACATTGGCCCCAGGAACAACTCATAATAGATTTAAATAGAGTTTCACATGCAGTATAAATCACATTCACATCAAATGCTAAAGAAATATGTCTATAGTGTCTAATTATTTTTCTGTTTGATTCTAGGTACAGATTCCAAAGCATTGGAAGAATCTCCTTTAATTTCTAAGAAATAATGAATAGATGACCTTGAGATGGAGAAAGGCCAAAAAGGACAGGGATAAACTGTAATTAGTCTCAGATTCAATATATATAAAGTGAAAAGCATAAAACCCAAGCAGCAGTAACTGGTCAGAACTGCCTACAGCCCATGGGTGGATATGTTGCTATTTCTAGGAAAAAAATATTTCCTTTTTTTTCTACTGCTGGACAATCTCTTTATTAACATAAATGCCATTTTTTTAAATTTAGCTGTCCCATACAATATTGTCATCAGTATATTGCTCATAAAAGATAACAAGAGCATGAGGGCTTCAAAATTGACTATGAGATAACAAATTTACTGATAGGCATCATAAAAAATAGGTGATCCAAAAGGATCCAATAGATAATACGACCAAACACCACCAAACACTTACGGAAATAGCGTCACATAAGTACTCAAACTACTAATACAAAACATATATATATATTTACCCAAAAGCATAAACTCGGAATAATGCTTATGGGTCAAGCAAGATAATTGTCATCAGTAAAGTATATAATTCCGTGTAGTTGACATTAGGAATCAATGCAAATATAAAGTGGTGCAACAACGTATAGCTGTTTAGAGGGTTGATAGGACATAAGACCACAGAGGCCCACACTCACTGATCCTGGCAGTTGCACAAAGAATATCATGGGTCACAGTACAATTATGTCTTAGCTTGTGCAACAGTTGCTGCTAATATACAATACTGCTAAAGACTCTTTGGTACAAAGGTGGATGTACAAGGAGCTGTACACTGTCTGAGCAAGGAAAGGGAAAAATGCCAAACAACAACCCAAACATGTAGCAAACAACCTCCCCGCTGTGTTTCCCCAAAAACTGGGTGCAAGTGTATCTAGAAGAATTTATACGGTTTTGAAAGCAAGGGGGGGTCACACCAAATACTGATTTGATTTAGATTTATCTTTCATTCATTCACTTTTCATTTTGGTAGTTGATAAAAAAAAGTAAAAACTATAAATACTTCTATATTTGAAACCTTTTTTTGCAGTATTTTTTCACAACTGCCTTAAACTTTTGCACAGTAATGTATGTATATATTATTTCACCTTTTTAGCGAAAATGACTGGTTATGAAATATCATGTAAAGTAGCTATACTTGCACTTATTTACTTTTGTACCCTAGAACGTAAATCCAGTTATCTCAAACTATACATTTTTCCATATTAAAAACAGCAGTTCCCATGATTATAGCTATTTTTATAAAACCTTGTTGCTCTATGCCCAGATACATAGTGTTTCCTATGACTTTGGCATCTCACAACAGCTAGAGCATAAAGGGCCACATGTATGAAAACTGTCTAGGTCAAAAACTCACTTTGTTGCCCATAGCAACCCCTCTAATTTTTGCAGCGCACTATATGAAATGAAAAGGGCGCTCTGATTGATTTCTATGGGCAACAAAGAGAGTTTTAGACCTAGACAATTTTCATACATGTGGCCCAAAATGCTTAGATTGACATATCACAGAAAGAAGCCACACTGTTCACATCATGCAAACCAATGTGCTTTAATGTAAAACCATGTGAAAAACATTACAAGAAACACACATTACTCTGACGGAATCGCATTAGGATATGGCTTAGATGTGCCATCAACATGTACAACTTCACGTTTATCTCACTGACCTTTAAAAACAGAAGAATACATTGTGCATATGGGGAATTTTCCATTATGAAACTATTTTGTCATCAAAATGTGTGAAATGTCTTGTAAATATCAAACACTCTAGAAGGAGATAATGGATCTGTAGGTCGCTATACTCCACAAAACAATCTTTACTACAGATTCTTGCAAGGAAAGGATAACATCATTGCCTATAGTCCTGCAGTTCAGATATCCACAAACGCATTTTTAATGTTCCCAGGACACTAGCCACTCAAACTTGGCCGATGTCCTAGGTGTGACTGTCTGTCCCCTCCCCCACCACTTGCTGCAAGCCATAGTATAAAATGACAGTGAAGCTCCAATTTAACATGGCTACAAAAGTAGACTGTTCACGCATCATTCACACTCATTGATACAGTCATGCCCACTAGAAGTCACACTCATTAATATGTGTTCTCCTTGACACTCACATTCAGCTAACAAGGAAGAAAAAGAAAAGCACTGAAGAAATGTTACTGTTCAATGCAATTTAGCATCTGGAGTCACCACTATTGATGCTGGCTAGGAGGTGGCCAACAAACGTACTGGCTTGTGAAACGTGGCAGCTTGGAGAGGCACTGCCAGGGCAAGACAGCTTGGGGCCTCTGGTGAAAGTCACAGCGCACTGGAGCAAATCTGCAGGCCAACCATTGGGAACACCAGCTGACCTAGGCAGATGCATGGGTGTAATGAATCACGCCTGCAAATTTCTCAACATTTTATGCTCTTCCAAATGGAAAGTCTAACATATAATAGATCACTTGTGTAATAATAATGGCGCTGACAGACCTTAATAAGATATGGTTTTGCATTGCTGTCTCTGGACCCAGTAGTCTGGTCTGACCAAGGCATTGGCATGTGTCTATGTTGTTTCATTGGTCTGCAATATGCTTGTTGTTGAACAAACTATACAAATATTGCAGTAAAAGAGAGTTCATAATCAAGTCATATCTCACAGCTCTTTTCTACATTAAGATACATAATATTTCCTACAACTGCCAATTCTGTCTATTCTGCCCGACTTCACCTCCCTCCATCCATCTTTCTTTCCAACATCTCTTGCTTCTCCCTTTTTTCCATACAAATCGCCTGTCTCTACCTTTCTCTTCCTCCACTCTTTCTTCTATGTCTGTTTCTCCCTGTTTGTCTGCCTCTCCCTTCCCCCTCTCTCTTCTCCCATTCCGTATGTTTCTATGTTTCTCCCTCTCCCTGTCTCTACCAGTGCCGCCTCCCCCTATAAACTGCACCAAAGGCTGTCAAACATCACAGCTGCAACATTTCCATGCCCTGGTGTCACAGCAAATGTAATAAATAAACCAATGTATCTGATTTATATTTTAATGACACAAAACATCATTAATCATTTGCTATTTTATAATATGTAAAAGTGTCAGTAATCACATTTTACAGACACACCATCTACTGCAATTCCATAAATACATCCCTCCCTGGTTTTAGCAAAATGCACACAATTCTTGCCACATACAGCTGCATTTGCCACTTCTATCCTAATATAATTGTTTATGTAGCCTGCAAGGAGGCTCCCCCTGTGTACACGGCATTGCAAACCACAATTCCATTCACGGATACTGTTGTTTGAAGCATAGAAAAGCTGGAATTCAAGAGAACAACTGAAATGACTGTGCTGTGCCGTGCTTCTGCATTGTCCTTATGCTCAATGCATAGACAAGAAATGACATTTACACAGATTGAAATGGAAAAGAAAAAGGAAAACAATACATGCAATGATTTTCAGTCCCACCCATGTATTTTATGGTGTCCATGTAACAGTAAATACATTCACTATGAAATCTGGTCATGAGAAAATCCATGACCACCTTTGTTCCTTAGAGCATGGCATTTAAAAGCATTCACGCCTGTGCATGTATACTTGACCTTCTTATATTCCACTATTGTTTAAAATGCAACAGTTGCACTAATTTCATTTTGGCCACAAAGCAAGCTGCAGTTCTTAGATGCAATTTCCCATTTTTACAGATACAGGATAAGGAAATGAGTGGAACTTCACTCCTCTTCATTCCCATGGAGTCCTCCATACCATGACTATTCTAGAGCAAACTGAGGCTGCTGAGATGCTAGAAAGCTGTAGGAACTCAGACAACTTTACCCTACTAACTCCCATAAAATCAAAGAGCTTCTGTAAAGAAATTCCCTGCAATGCACTGGCCTGCTCCTCACAAGAGTCAATAGATTTTCCATCTTAGTCTTACTTCTATGCTACTACAAAGCTGGTGTTTCCCATCTCCATGTAGCTGACATTGGCCATCTCAACGGTTGCCTATTCTGATATTTAGATAGAGTCAATGTTTCACACCTTTGATGTCGGATTTTTTTTATTGTGACCCTTATTTATTGACATGCAAAAGAATCGCAGACACATAGTCTGCATATTTATGATAGATGACTAAACTGCACACATACGTCCTCTTTGAAGATTGACAGATAGATAGAGAGATAGAGAGATGATAGATAGTTGATAGATAGATAGATAGATAGATAGATAGATAGATAGATAGATAGTGGTAAATAGACAATTAGACAAATAAATAGATAAATAAGAGAGAAGTAAATAAATAGATAGGTAAAAGGATAGATGTGCATGTGTAAGAAAGAGAGTGATAGATATGAGATAGATAGATAGCTAGATAGATAGATAAATAGATATGAGATAGATATCTAGAAGACAGATAGATAGATATGAGATAGATATATAGAAGACAGTTAGATATGATATAGATAGATAGATGCTTGTGTGTGTGCAGATTGTAGCTTCAAAGTGAATATGTGACTGCCTTAACTGATAAATTTTAACAGCAAAGCACATTACACTCCTTTGGCTCTGATATTTTACCACCTACCTTAACACAATTTGACCCCTAATCCCATTACACTCTCCCACATGGTAAATAACCCTGACAGGAGCCCGTGTTAAATTACCTTCCATGTAAAGGTCCTGAATATTTTGCATTTTCCTAGAATCCCTGCGTTGTCTCTCTACATTCATGTTGTGGAAGCAGAAGCTCTCATTTGGAGGGAGCCTGCAGAGGGGAGTCATATGCTGCGAAGGTGTATTTCTGCATAGTCTTTCACACAATAAGTCGATATGTTTTCATTAGCAAATCACTGCCGTTAAGATTCAGCTTTTGCCTGTAGCCGGAGTGCTCTGTTGCCTTCTCATTGCTCTGCCCTGTTCATCCACAGGCAACAGACAAGATATTTTGTTATTCTATAAACTTTCCTGAATTCTAGTTGTGATTTTGACCCTTGGGTTTATCATTGACTACACCCTATATGGCTTCTACAAGGTCTGGATGTTAGGATTTACCATAGCAACCAGATTTAGTTTAGACATATACATATTAAGGCTTGATCTCTATGCTGCACATTTCTCCATTACCTGCAGCATGAATGGGGAAACCCAGTTTTTCTCCCCAACACATCTCTACACCTCCCGGCTACATATCTCGCCATAGAGAAGAGCAGAAACTGATCTTTCATACACCATTGCAGAAATTCCGGCTCGGATGCATTTGGCCTAGCCACCAGCACTGCAGACAGGTTCTCCTGCTACCTCCCTGGTCTCCAGAGCAACACGGCCAAGGTAATAGAGCGTCTACCGCTTAACAATGCTGTTCAGAAAATGTTCCGAGCCCTAAATATTTCAGAGCTCCCCATCTGCTCGTCAGGCATCAGCTGCATCGTCCCTGCATGCTCTGCCCTCTCCCCAGTACCTGATCAGAGAAGGACTGCAGTCTGGCAGGGATGGATCCTTCAGAAGTAGGTGCAGGCCCATAGATTGCTTACAAAAGGCGATGCTGCTGCCTCTCTGTATCACAGCAATGGAGAATATGCCAGCATCAGGACCAGCACAGGCCACGCCCACTCCTGCTCGGCCTCACGCCTCTCGCCTCTCATTGGCTGGAGGCCTTTGGCTGCTCCTTTTCAGCACCAGAGACAGAGGCAGCAGAAGAGCGCGAGGGAGGCTTGACTGACAGCACAGGAGACCAATGGGAGGAGAGCAGGGGGCTGGGGAGACGGTGAGAGAGTGCAAGAGGAGAGAAACGACGGAGGGAGGGAGAGAAGGAGAAGCCTGGACGATAGAAAATAGCCTCAGAAAGAGCATAAGAGCCGCTGCTCCGGCCGGGCCCCCATTGTACACACGGCTCTGGCCGCCCTGCGTCCGTGTGTGAGGCTCCCCCTTTCCATGTCACCTCATGGTCTGCTGCCATTCCGTGCATTTCAGGCGGGAAGCTTCTCACCAGTAGCCTCCGCTCTTCCCCTCTCCCTCTTGTTATTTTGCTCTCTCCCTCGTTCCTCTCTCCCTCTCCTTTACTGCATCTGTTCCTTGTTCTCTCTGCCTGGGCCGCTCTCTTCCCCCAAACACTTAGCAATCTGTTCTTTCCTCACACAGAATGCCTCCCATATTGTCACTGTCACAATTACACAGTACATTGAATTCTCACACTGTCACCAAGGCAGCCAGTGTCCCCTGTCCTCCGAGACCCTGTAACCTGTCCCATGACAGATCTAGACACCTGCCAGTAATTCTGTAGCATCTAGTAGAATCTGTGGAAGATGGGAAGAGTGTGGAGGCTGTGCCAGGGGGAAGGAAAGAGAGATGAGATGGATGACTGGATAGATAGGAAATAGAAGATAGCTAGGAGATAGGTAGATGTGATGTAGAAATAGAAGATAGATAAATGTGCACATATAAGAAAGAGAGAGGGAGATAGATGTGATGTAGATAGATAATATAATGGAGAGATAAGAGATGTGCTGTAAAAGAGAGAAAGAACGATAGATGTGATGTAGGTAAATAGATAATATAATGGAAATATAGAGATGAGATAGATATGTATTAGAATGTTGTATACATAGACAATATAAATAATAGATATAAAGATCATAGAGACAATAGCTTAATATATATTAGATAATAGAGATGATAGAAGGTACAAGATTGTATGATAGATAGGTAGATAGACAGGTAGGTAGATAGATAGACAGGTAGGTAGATAGATAGACAGGTAGGTAGATAGACAGGTAGGTAGACAGACAGATATGAATTAGTACTGGGCACTTTCTCATCTCTTTGGTGCTGGTGTTACAGAGCGCTAGGAGGGGAGGAATGAGGAGAGAAGGGCTGAGTGGAAAGGCAGGTAATACACACAATGAGGAAAGGCATTATTCAGTGCCCAAATCCATCAAATGAACAGACAGGCAGAGTGAAAATGAAATATTGATCATTAAATGACAATAATTCCCTTATCAGTGTTAAACAGTAACATGCTCACTGGCAGCACAGATATTTCTCAGCATGAGAACTAAAAGGTATGGGAAGTGCCGGCCATGTAGCCAGGGCTGTGTGTGCATACACTGCAGGTGTGAGGGAGAGGAAGAGGCTGAGGGACACATGGATGGATGCAGCAAGGAGGAGAGAAAGTGCTAAGGAGGGAGGTAGGAGACTTGTCAGCTGCTGGACATGATAAGACCAGGATTGTGACTCAGAGTGACAAAGCGAAGAACCGGTGTATTGATCCATGAGGGAATGTCTGTCAGGGAGAGAAAATGAGGGAAGGAAGGAGAGAGAGAGTGGAGTGGAGTGGGGGAGAAAAGCAGAAAAATAGCAGGCCAGGCATATGCAGGAAGGGTACAGGGGCATGAAGGAGAGACAGATGAGATAATGCCCTCACCAATGATCCATCTATTAGGATTATAATTAAGATGGTACTGCCCCCAAATGGACACACTTACAGACACTCTTAATGGTATACGTCTGTATACTATGCACCTCACTCATGTGTAACCATTGCTGTCCAATATGAAATCACTTGAGAACAGCTTTAGCAGTTATATCCATTAGTACGTATTCTGAAAGGTGTTGTCTACTTTGAATGGGCCTCATAATAGTAGGGGAGATCCCCCCTAAATTTATCCAAAGAGGGGGTGAATGCAATAAACAGCTTTTACACTGGAGGACCCATCACATCTGTGCATTACTGGAACATTTATTGTTTTCAATGCATCATTTTCTCCACAGAATCTTTAGCCTGCAGGCTTTCCCATTGACTGCAGGAGGCGTCAGCAGCAGGACTTCTGGCAATCAACAGAATACCTGGGCAGGTATATATCCTGTTAGGGTATTTTCTTCAGATGTACGGGGTCCTCTTATCTGGAACCAGCTCTAGCTAAGTTGTTTAACATAGCTCGGTGAATGTTAATTTATGTCAGTGGATAATCTACAGGGAAAATAAGCCATTTTAGGTCACAGATAACAGCTAAATACAGGCAATGAAACCCAACTGGCAAATGTGCTCTAAAAGTCACTATAAGCAGCATTTAGCTATACTTTAGCCAAGGAGGTTTTTTCTATATTTACAATTAAAAATTATTATAAAGTGTTTTCCCTGTTTGATAAACTAATTTCACTGAGGCACTGTTTACATCCTCACTGGATTCTTAGGAACCTACTTTCATAACACTGAGTGCAGGTTTTTTCCTTAATCAGCCACCAGTCCACTTTACTGGAGTGAATTTTCCAGGCAGGTGGGGATGGTTTCGGGACCCCCGGTGGGTCCCGAGCTCCTGTGGGCCCCGGAGGCAGTTCTGACGCCCCCCAGGGCCCCGGCCCGTCGTTTTTTATCTGACTCCCGGGGCCTGTGTCCCGACGTCAGGGCCCGGGCCCGGGGTTGAGGCTGTGTCCCAATTTCCGGGGCAGGCGGTGTTCAGCGGAGCAGAGCGCCCCTTGCGCTTGCTCCGCTGCCCTGGGGGTTTAAGGTGTTACGCCTTAAGCCTGCCAGGCGCCGGCCGGGGGTAGACGGCGCAGGCGTCACTCACCCCCACCTTTGCGGGCGGAGAAAAAGAGTCAGGGGGGCGACCGGAGCGAGAGCGAGGTAAGTGGTGGTTTTGTGTGTGTTTTTTTTTTTGTTTTGTTTTTTTTTAACTTCCTAAAGAGGCCTTAGCTACCTAAGACTGAAGGGGCCCTAACTACCTAAGACTGAAGGGGGCCTAACTACCTAAGACTGAAGGAGGCCCTGAATACCAAAAGGGGGGGCCCAAAAACTCCTAAGCCCGAAGGGGGCCCCCTGAATCCAAAGACTGAAGGGGTCCTGAATCCCTTAAAGGGGGGCCCTAACTACCAAAGATAAAGGGGGGGAGCCCAAAAGGGGCCCTGATGTTAAAAGGGGGCCCTGACTCCCAAAAAATTTAAAAGGGGACCTTAAAAACCCTCCCTACAACAAAAGGGGGGCCCTAACTACCTACAATAAAGGGGGCCCTAACTCCCCTACAAAATAGATTAAAAAGGGGCCTAACACCTATACCTAGCAAAGGGGGGCCCGGGACTTCCTGCACACTACTAAAGAAGCCCCTAAATACCTGTATACTACCTAAAGGGGCCCCTAAATGCCTGTATCTACCTAAAGGGGGACCCTAATTCCTGTAAAAACTACCTAAAGGGGGACCTCTAATGCTGTATTTACCTAAGGGGGCCCCATAACTCCCTGTTATACCAAAGGGGGCCCCTAACTCCCTGATAATACCTAAGGGGGGGCCCCTTTAACTCCCTGCATACTCCCTAAGGGGGGCCCCCAAAACTCCCTGCTATACCAAAGGGGCCCCCTAACTGTCTGCATATACCTGGGGAGGCCCCTAACTGTTGCATATACCTAATGAGGCCCTAACTCCCTGCTACTCCTAAGGTGGGCCCCAAACGCCTGTATATACCTAAAAAAGGCCCAAAACTGTGTATATATTTTAAGGGAAGCACGGCCTGCGGGGGGTCCCTAACTGTTTGCAGCCTATATAAAAAGGGGCCCCTTAATACCTCAGTTACCTAATGGGGGCAAACCCACCTCTAAAGCCTAACTAACTGGGACTCCCCAACACCTACCTACGCCCCTAACTGGGGTCCCCAAATCTGCGGGTATTTATAAAATTTGCCTAACTGGGGCCTGTTATCTCCCTGGGGGCTGTTTACCTACCCCCGTGGTAGGTCCCTCCAACATGCCGGGGGCGCCTATAACTTACCCAGCGGGGGTTTTACCTCCCTAAATGGGGCCTATCTAGTTCCTGGGGCCTGCCATTTTCCTTTCCTACCCTAGGGTCTTGCTACCTACTGGTAATATAATTTGAGAGGGCAGCGCCCATAGTTGTGCATTATTCCAGGGGGTTGTCCTCTCTCCCCCCTCCAACCCTTGGGATACTAGGGGTCTAAGTTAGGGCTTGTAGCTTTTCTCCCCCCCTGGGAAGTTATAAGAGGTGAAAATAGGTAAAGAGGTGCTGGAAAATTGAGGATTCTAAGTATTTGTGGTAATTTCGAGGGAGGGTTTGGGGCCCGGGGGAAAGCATATGGTGGTGTGGAGGGAGCAGAAAAAAAAGGGAATAAAAAAGACTCAGAAAAAAAGAAAAAACGCTCCCAGATAGGGTTTTCGGTGAGTCCCTGATTCGGGGGGTTTTTTACTTCATATTGGGTCAGTGTTGTATTCCTGTAATGTGATGGACCTGAGCGGTGTCTGACCTCTATGGGGTCTCTATGTGACGGGTTGTAGGTTATACTGGTGGTTTTTTCCCTCTATGTGGCTTATATGGGGTGTTGTAGGTTATACCTGAGCTGGTGTTGACTTCTATGGGGTCCCCTTTTATGGCGGTGTTTGTAGGTTATACCTGAGTGGTGTCTGACCTCTATGTGGTCTTTTATAGTGGTGTTGTAGGTTATACCTGGTGGTGTCTGACCTCTATGGGTCCCTATATGGCGGGGGTTGTAGGTTATACCTGTGCTGTGTCTGACCTTATGTGGCTTATATGGGGGTTTTGTGGGTTATCCCTGAGTGGTGTCTGACCTCTATGTGGTCTTATTAGCGTGTTGTAGGTTTACCTGGCTGGTGTCTGACCTCTATTTTGTCTCTATAGGGCTGTTGTAGGTTTTTACCTGGCTGGTGTCTGCCCACTCTTTTTTTTTTTTCTGGGGGTCCCCTTATTTTTTTTTGGGGGTGTTGTAGGTTATACTGGGGGTGTTGATCCTATGGGTTTTTATAGGGTTTTGGTGTTGTAGGTTATACCTGAGTGGTGTTGACCCTTGTGGTCTTTATGGGGTTTGTAGGTTTAAAATAGGGGCGCCTTAGTTTTTTTGGGGGGGGCAGCTTTTACCCTTGGGCTTAAAGTGTTGGGATCACATTAGGGCCCTTTTTGGGGGGGTTTGGGGGGTTTTTATATTTTACTTTTTTTTTTTGGCTTTGTGGTTTATTTTTTTTTGGGGAAGGGTGTTGAGGTTTTGGGGGGTTTGACCAAAGGGGGGAAACCTGAGGGGATATTGTTTTTTTTGGGGTTTTGATTTTTGGGGGTTAATTGTTTTTTTGGGGTTTGAGGATATTGGTATATGTGGGGTTTGGAAAAAGGGGGAATGTGTGTGGGTTGAAAAAGGGGGTTTTTTTAAAATGGTATTGGGGGGGAACAAGGAGGGGGATATTGTATGTGGGTGGAGGGGGATATTGTATGTGGGTGGAGGGGGCTAGTGTATGGTGGTGGAGGGGGAAATTGTATGTGGGGGGGGGGTTTTTTTGGGGGTGGGGGATTTGTATGTGGGTGGAGGGGATATTGTAGTTGGTGGGGGGAATTGTATGTGGTGGAGGGTTTTATTGTATGTGGGTGGGGGGGATATTTGTATGTGGTGGAGGGGGTTTTGGGGAAAAATTTGTATGGGGTGGAGGGGGAATTGTTGTGGTGGAGGGGGATATTGTATGTGGGTGGGGGGGGGTATTGTATGTGGGTGGGGGGGGGATTTGTATGGGGTGGAGGGGGATATTGTATGGGGTGGAGGGGGATTTTGTATGTGGGTGGAGGGGGTATTGTTTTGTGGGTGGAGGGGAATTTTTGGGGGTTTGGGGGGTTGGGGGGTGGAGGGGGATATTGTTTGCGGGGGGGGGGGATATTGTTGGGGGGGGCGGGGTTTATTGTATGGGGGTGGTGGGGGATTTTGTTGGGGTGGGGAGGGGTATTGTATGTGGGTGAAGGGGGATATTGTATGTGGGGGAGGGGGATTTTTATGGGGGTGGGGGGGTTTTATGGTGGAGCTATTAGCCTGTGTTTATGTTTGGGGAGACAAAAGACAGATATGTGATCATTTTTTTATTACATATTTACACAAACGTTCTGTTTGCACCTGTATTATGTAAAAAATGGGCGCATTTATGCCGAGAGGCCCCGGAAAAATTTTTTAATGTACAGTGCTCTGGGGTGGGCCCCCCAAAAAAAACTCCCCTGTGGGCCCCAGACCCCCAGTCTGACACTGTTTCCAGGCCACAGGACAGCCATTCTAGTCGCTAAATGTCTTGAGGATAAAGTATCCCACACACTAAGGAAGGCACATATGAATGAAGGTGCTTTGAAGTGAATTGTCAAGTCTCGTTTTCAGTGTCTAATGCGCCTGAATGTGGGGAAAGGGGTTTTTGTGCGTTCTAAATGGGTTAAATTTTCATTGCCCCCTCCCCCTATGTGTTAGGGTTTTAAAATTTTAGGTCATTAGCAATGCGTTAAATTTTAAAAGGGGCTTTAGAGGCTGGAAAAAAGGGAAAAAATTCATTGGGAATCCCCATTCAGTGAATAGAAACTATGGTATGATCTTGTTTGGGTAAACCACAGATTCCAGCCAGACCTGTGGTGTGCTGGCTCTTGCTGTATGTACAATAAAGGGTGAAATTTCAAATTTAATGCAGTAAAAATTAAAAAATCTGAACAACATCATCAGTTGGTTATTTTGTAAAATTAGTTTTGATTCTTTTATTTTAAAAATTTTTAGGAGATATTTTTTATTTTTTTGGATATATATTTTTAATTATTTTATATGAAAAATTTTTTTTAAAAGTAAATTTAATTTTAACTTTTACACTTTGATAAAATTTTTAAAATTACTTTTTATTATTGCACTGGTGTAAGTTGAGAAATATTGGCCTTTTTTTTTCCATAAATGCAAATCCAGCTTCACTTTGACTCCTCAGGCGTAGGCAAACTAAATAGAAATAGGTCTGGCTGTATTAGCAGTAATGCACCTAGTTTTGCCGAACCACATTCATAAATGTGTCTAATGTGTGGGGTGCCACGCCCCCAGAATGCCCCCTCATGTTTTTGGGCATTAGAAAGGTGTTTTATCTTACGAAAATATGCGCCTAACCCATTCGTTTGACGCATTAGACATCGTAGCGGTCACATTTGGCGCCAGAAAAGGGTGAAAAACCCAATCATACATGTCTCCCTAAGAATGAGCTGTTCCAGGGCCCACGTCCTAAACATTCTTTACTTCCCACACTGCCTCTGTGTCACACAGTTCTTTAGACAGTTCGAACCAGTGTACTCTGGGAACTCCTATCACAGATCTTCTCCTTACTACATAGTAGTGCTTCTGCACCACCGAACTCTGGTGCTCTGCTTTTAGTGACCCAATGCACCCCCCCCCATCACAAAAGGGAACCCAAAGAATTGAACGGCCCATTAAACTGCTGGGAGTTGTATAGGAACAGGGCTTGAAAAAGGGTTTTGTGGGAAAAAAATTTTTGGTTTTGGGGAATTTATCATTTAAATCCTAAATATCTGGGTTAAGGAGCCCTTTATCATGATGACAGCATTTTGTATGCAGTCTGTAGGTTGTCAATCACTGATAGCATCACCTACTGGACTCACCCAGAATAAGCATGGTTTTCAATTAATAAAGTTTTAGTGAATCTTTTCTAACAAAACTACATGGATTTAAAAAAAAGGGGAAAGCTAAAATTTCAAAATATAGATCTCAATTTTTCTCAATGAAATATTCCATTGAATTCTTTTATTCTTTAAAATGGGGAAAGTGTTGAGAGCAATATAACAAAAAAATGATCAATGAAAATCAAAATTTATATCCCATGGAGGTCTGGATTTGGAATGATATTCATAATATAAGTGGAAAATCAAATTTCAGGTGATTCCGAATTTTTTGGGAAAAGCCCAAGACAAGGGGGGGGGGGGGGGGGGGTGGCTGTGTGAAGGGGACATGAAAGTTTATTTTTTCATCTTTTTTTTAGTGTAAAATGCGCCTGATGTTGCGGTGGGTGAAGTACGCTCATAAAGCGTTTAAAAATGGACGGCCTCGTGTTTTTGTTAGGCGCATTGCAAAACTTAGGCGCAAAATAATGCAACTAATGTATTAAAGGTTATAGCAGCCTGGGAAAAAAGGGGGAAAAAAAATTTGAATAGCATGCAGTGAATGAAATATGGGATGACCTGCTTGGGGACCACGTTTCCAGCAATAGCTGTGCTGTGCTAGCTCTTTCTGTATGTTAAAATGGGTGAGAGCAGAAAAATTAATTTCAAATTTAAAGTAGGAAAAATTTTTAAAAATACATATTGAAAAACATCTTTTGGGTTATTTAATGTAAAAATTTTTTTCAAATTCTATAATTTTTTAAAAATATATTTTTTAGCAGATATTTTTATATTTTGGGGAGATTATTTTTTTGTATATTAATTTTTGATGATCACATTTTTCATAAAAAGTAAAAAAAAATTAACAGTTTCTTTTTTACAGAAATTACTTTTTATGTACTGGGTTTTTAAGTTGAGAACTATGTACTTTTTGACCCTTAAACAAATCTGTTCACTTCGCTCTTAAGGCCCCTAGGGGTTTTCCCAATGTGGCGAGCCCGCCCCCGAACACCCCCTTAGGTTGGCCATGAAATTCCGGGAAACCCTTTCGACCAATGCGCCCCAACATTTTGGGCAGGTGCGGGCCGACAGCGGGCCCGGGTTTTGTGGGCACTTATACGCCAGAAATAGTTGAAAACTTTTGATCATAAATGCCCCCAAAAAGTGTGCTGGGCCTCCATGTGCCTGTATGCCCTATTAAAGCCCGGGATGGGTGGTGGATGTTCTCCCGGAGGGGGTCTTCTCCCCGACCCGGCATTTTGGTTGAAAAATTTGGGGGAATATAATTTTTTTTTTCTTTTTTTAAATGACTCTCTGACCATTCATAACTTTGGGGAAAGCATTGTCCCCTGTTCAATGTTTCAGTATTTTTGCACAAATTGCTGATTTCTAACAAGGGCTTTATGGCAAATTTTACAACAGGTGTTTGATCCTGAATCACCCCCTTAAAAATTTAGGTGATTAAATTTTAATTTGGGATTTTTCGGTCCTCCTCATTTTATTTTGTTTACTTTTTTCATCATGAGACCAAGACAACATTTTTATAAAATCGACGTACCCCGCCTTTTCGAGGCTTTTAAGCAGGATGCTCTCGACGGAAGTGGCATTGAGCTTTTTTATAGTGTCACAGGGGGTCATCAGCGGTTGCAAAAGAGAGACTGGAAAGAGTCACGAAAGGCAAAAGATGGATGTCCTTTTGGGTCCATAACACTGGTGACTGCTCATTGTAAACAAGTCCTGAGGGAAACCCGTGATAAATTCTACCAACTCCGGCTCGTTAAGGGAGGTGAGAGGAACCAAGTGTAACACAGACCGGTTTTTAAATGTTGACTCGTGTAGTCGTGTGGAAAGTTGTTTATCAATTGTAAGGTGTTGTCTTGGTCTCATGATGTCAAAATGTGAACAGCATGATGAGGAGGACTGTTTAAATCCGAAATGTTCAAATTGATCCCCTAAATGTATTGAGTGAATCAGGAATCAAACACATGTTGTAAATTTGAGATCAGCAAGTTGTGCAAAAAGTACTGAGACATTGAACAGTTGAACATGTGCACTCTTAAGTTAAGAGATGGTCTTATTTAGTGCATTTAAAAGAAAATTCAAGCCATAGTTACATAGTTTATAAGGCCGAAAAAAGACAAGACGTCCATCCAGTTCAGCCTATTTTGCTATAGTGTTGCTAAAGTGTGGATCCAGAGGAAGGCAAAAAACCCCAATGAGGTAGAAGCCAATTGTCCTCATTTTAGGGAAAAAATTTGTTGCCGACTCCAATCTGGCAATCAATCTGGATCAACGACCCCTCTCCAGAATCCTAGTCACTATAACTTGTTACATTATTACACTACAGAAATGCATCCAAACCCTTTTGAACTCTGTTAGTGAATTCACCATGACAAGTTCCTCTGGCAGAGAGTTCCACAGTCTCACTGCTCTTACAGTTAAGAATCCCTTTCTATGTTTATGTAGAAACTTTCGTTCCTCAAGACGTAGAGGTCGCCGCCTTTTTCTAGATACAGTCCTGGGTTTTAATTAATCTTGAGATAGATCTCTATATTGACCTCTAATATATTTAAAATATTTATTATGTCCCCCCAAAGCCGTCTTTTCACTAAACTAAATAACAATAATCTTTCTAATCTTTCTGGGTATTGCAGTCCACCAAGTCCTTTTATTATTTTTGTTGCCCCTTTTTAAACCTGTTCAAGCTCCACAATGTCTTTCCTGTGCACTGGTGCCCAAAACTGTACACAATTTCCTTTGTTGGCAAACCCAGTGCTTGTATAAGGGGAAAATAATGTCTCATATGTGCCTCATCCCCTTTTAAATTTGCACCCCGGGCCCATTTCTTGGCAGCTGCGTCGACACTGGTTACAGTTAAGTTTATTGTCCACCAGGATTCCCCATTTTTTCTCCATGTCACTTTTACCAGCCTTTTTCCATTAACATTTAGTCATGAAAAGGATTTTTCCTCCCATGTGATAACCTTGCATTTTTTTTTTAAAACTATTGCTATTTCCCTGCCCAGGCCCCAAATTACCAGACCCCCTTTGTATTAACACATTACCCTCTATTGTGTTGTTTTCTTTACTAGCTTAGTATCATCTCCCAAAGTCGATTTCTACTGTGAATCCTGTTAAGATCATTAATGAAAATTTTAAAAAGAGGATAGGGCCCAAAATAGGAGCCCTGGGGCCACCCCCTAGTAAAAGGGAAGGAAAAAAGTAATAAAGGATCGCCACCCTTACTTCCTCTTTGGGATGCATATTTTCCCTCAGTGGTTAAAAAAAAAACTTCCCCGGGCGCTCAACCCGGCCCCCGCAAAGAGCCCAAATAGTAATTCAAACGAAAAAATTCTGGATCCCGCGTTTTTGGTAAGAAAAGTGTTTGAAATTTTTTCACTTATAGACAGTGCAGATGGAAACCCCAAATAAAAAATTTAAAAGGTTTTTTTTTTTAAAATTTTGTGGACCGTTGCACTGTCTTATGGAAAAAATTTCAAGCACATTTCTTCACCAAAAAAACGGGATCCAGTCATTTTTCTGTTTGAATTATCCCCCACTGTAAACAGGGATCCGTTGAGTATGTTGTTAATTTATACCCTTTGTTCTCTTCTAGCCAGTTGCTTCCCATGCACACTTTTACCCCAGTCCAACATTCTCATTTTATTCCCAAAATTTTTTATGTGGAAACAGTATCAAATGCTTTAGAAAAATCTGATATATGACACCCCAGGCCTCACCCTGATCCATCAGCACTGACTTCCTCATAAAAGCTGATAGATTAGTCAAAAAGGGGGATGACCCTTTCAAAAACCCCCTGCGGAACGGGGTTTTACATTTATTTTCAGGAGAAAATCCTGGATACATCTTGAAAAAACCTTAAAAATTTTTACCCACAACAGAGTTAAAGCTTACCGGGGGCTATAGTTTCCGGGATCACTTTTTGAATTTTGGCCCCAAACTTTGCATGCGCCAATCCTTTGGGACTCCCCCTTTTTTTTAGACAGTCCAAAAAATTTAAAGAATAGGGGCCTATCTTGACATCACTTAACCCTCCGGGGGGGGAACCAAACCAAAAAAAAACCCAAGAAAAACTATTCCTTTGCAACAAAACAATGGTTTTACCTACCCCTTTCATAAAAAAATTCCCCTTTTTAAATCAGGGAGAAAAAATTGTTTAATAGGTTTACTTTTTTTCGCGCCCTGTACGTCTCTATCAGTTTTTTAAGGGGCCAAAATTTTTGTTTTAATCTTTTTACTATTTATATAGTAAAAAAAATTTTGGGGTTTGTTTTTCTTTTTATGGGGAAAGTCTTTCTGTTCCCAGTTTGCTGCCTTTAAATTTTTTTTCTATTTTATTTTTTTTCCCTTTTAGTTTTTTAGTGCCTCTTCATCCCTCCCGTTTTAGTAGATGAAACCCTTTCTTTTTTTTTTTTTATTGCCCCCAAATCCCTGTTGATCCACATTGGGTTTTTCCCCTTTTTAATTATTTTATTACCATAAGAAAAGTACCTCTCACAGTGGTGCCCAGGGTGTTTTTTTAAAAAAAAAACCCCTTTATTATTTGTTTTGGATTTTTTAAAAACCCTGTCCCCAGTCAATATGGGATGGGCCCCCCAAGCAAATAAAATTTCCTTCTAAAATTTAGTTTTTTGTGGGTCTCTGACAAAAAAACTCTCTTGAAGGTAAATGGAAATGTATTACATTATGGTCATATTTTCCTAGATGCCCCCCAACCCGAACTTTGTTTCTTTTTTTGTCAGGGGTTTTGTAAAATTAATCTAGAAAGGGCCTTTCCTCAGTCGTTTCCCCGCACCTTGGAAAAGGTAATTTTCTTTGTTATTGACAAAAACCCGTTTCCTTTTGAGAGTACGGTTTCATTTCCCATTGATTTTTGGATAGTTAAAGTCGTCCATAATAACAAACCCCATTTTATTAGCCGCCCATCTATTTGAGGAGTACATCTTCCATGGGGGGTCTGTTATATTTGGGGGCCTATAGCAGACCCCTATTAGTATTATATTGTTATTGTTACCCCCCCCCCCCCCGTATATTTACCCAAATGATTCCCACATGTTCAAATTTCCCGTCCCATATCTTCCCGCAGTGTTGGCTTCAACAGGATTTTACATAGAACATAAATTTCCCCCCTTTTAGTCCTTTCAATCTCTTCTAAATAGACTGTAATTAACCCCAGTCATAGCTTTCCACCATGTCTCTGTTATCCCCACTAGTCTATTTTTCTTCAGCTATTAAAAAATTCTTTTTTATTTTTTTTGTTGGTCAGACTCCTGGCATTGGTCGCCCTGCAATTTAAGTTTTTTTCAGTTTTTATTCTTTCTCCCCGTCTTTTTAGCTATTGTACACCCCCCTACCTCCAAATCCCCCCCCTGTTTTACCCTAAATTTTCAGTCTCTATCTTTCACATCTTGAAAGTAATTTGTAGTTATCCTCCCCCCCCATTCCTATTTTTTAAAAAAAATTTTTCCCCAAATTCCTGGCCCCTTTTGTCCTCCAAAACAGCTGCACCCTCCCATTTAGGTCAGCCGTCCCAGCAAAAAGGGCTGTAGCCAAGAAGAATCAGCCAGTTCTCCAAAAACCCAAACCCCTTTCCCACACCAAAATTTTTGGCCACTTATTCACCTCTCTAATCTCCCGCTCTCTCTGGGGGTGGCCCGTGGAAAGGGAATATTTCTGAAAATATTACTTTTTTCGGCCTTGCCCTTTGGGTTTTGGCCTAGTCCTGAAATCATTTTTTTAAAGGGCACTCCACCTCCTCTAACTTTGTTTCGTGCCAATGTGGACCTGACAGCTGGATTCCACCGCCCCCCCAAGCAAACTGTCGCGATCCGTGATATGTCAACTCGGGCCCCCGGGTAAAAAAATAGTTCGCGACCCCGGTCTTTGTGGCGATTGCCCTGTTGGCCCCTTTTATGGGTCCCCAACTACTAGCACTGTCTAGCCGCCCTGCACCCCTTTTCCCCATTTTATGGAGCAGACAGGGTAGTGTTTGCTGCGCCATACTATTTCTGAGTGATATCCCCCTCATTAGCCAATCTTGAAAATTTTTGGGGTTACCAAATCAGGACTACCCCCCTAAAACCTTTTCCCCTCTCCCCTTTTTTCTAACTTTTCCCCAGTTAGCTCCCTATTTTCCCTGCACTTCCCGGGCCCCATCCTCCCCAGCATCTACCCTGTGAGTGATTGCTCAGTGAACTTTTGGGGACACTGATGTACAGGGCTAGGCCGTTCCCGGGTGTTTTTCAGCTGAAAAACTGGAAGCCCTGCGTGTCGATGTATGGCAGGTGCACCCCATAATCAGGCCCCTTTTAAAAAGAGTCCGGGCATTTGTATGCAGCTAAGGCGGTGCTTTTGGGAAAATGTCTTTATGTTTTTTGTATGGCAAATCCAGGGCAATTGCTGGAACGGGTACCCCAAATTTTAAAAAGGGGTTTTCCGGGGCCAAAAAGTGTCGCTTTTATGCTGAAAGCGCTAAATTGTGACCCCGTAAAAACGGGTTCTACGTTACTAATGCTTTGGCGCCAAAAATCGTACGTCTCCCTTTATGTTTATCCTGAATTTAAAACCAAAAAACCAAACTCCCTAATTTTTGTTAATGTAAATTGGCCATAGCGGGGTGAATTTCCTCGTAATTTTTCACCCGCTTCTTCACATAAAGGTAAAACAAAAGAGTAACAATGTTTTGAATTTTTGACTTCTAGGTTTATATCTCAACCCCACTACAACTTTGAAATGAGGCTACATCATTTTAAGACAATCATCTTGGCTATCTCCAAAAATAAAAATTTACTCCAAATATTTAGTATGTTTAGTTGGCGATTTTGTCAGTAACTGCATTGTTATGTTTTTTTCCCCAATTTTGGAACAATTTTTTTTTTGTTTATTCTTTTAAAAAAAAACTGTTCTCCATTCCCTAAAGCTCGTGTGTTTTAGGGTTTATTCCAAGTGAAAGTCCTGGTCGTATCCAGGATGCGGCCATAATACTATCCCACTGAAAAGAGAAGCAGCATCATCCCCGCTCAATGATAGTGTGTCTCACGGACAAGAAAATTGCCAAACAGAATCATTGAGAGGCCAATGCGAAAGCTGAAGAATATACATGAAGTCCCGCCAATTCATTCCCAAAGATAAAGAGATGGACTTCTAGGGCAAAAATAAACGGAGTCAACAATCGCTCATCACAATGTCTTAATCATCTCCAAACAACAAACACGGCATTAAGAGGCGGCTTGTATGCTTCAGTAAAGTCAGATCAAATCGTCCATGCAAGCCATCGGGCAACACGCAATACAACAGTCTGGAAGGTGGCCCAAAGAAAGGTGAAGAAGTCCTCGACTCATATTCATCAAAAAGTATTGGAAAAGTGAAAGTAACGTCTTTGGAAATGGGTCGAAGCGAAAGTGGCACTTCTTCAATGGACGTACAGACTATGTCCCTGCGATCGTCGGCTTGCACCGCGCCTCAGCACGATTGTGAACATAACTCACTGGGCCACTGCAGCAATCACACACGGCCGGAAGTGAGATACCACCGCGGTTGTTTAACCTCTTAAGTACCAGGCGGGAAGGAAGTGAGCTTCGCTCTGCCTGCTCACTTCACACTGCTGCACAATTTGTGGCAAGTGGCAATCCTCCTAGCCGAGACGGCCCCGGGAAGTGAAAGTCGACTTCCCCGGGTCGTCTGGAGACGTCCCGATGACCATCACAATGCATTGTGAGTACATTGCGGGTACGGTGTATTGACAATCGTCAGTGGAGACCAAGTACACAAGCAATAAGTCTGATGGTTCTGAGTCTCCAATGTATGAGAGATTTGGAGATCTCTCAACAATTCCCCTCATGGAAAAAAGTGCAATACGGTAAAAACAAACAAAAAAAAAAAGTGAAAACAACAAACACAAAAATAAACTAAAAACACGTACATCACCCTTTTTCCCCCCTTTACAAATAAACCAATTGCCTGCCACCAAAAAAGATGAAAAGCTACACATATAAGTATCGACCACAAGCGTGCGTAATGACCCACCCCTACTAAACGTAGTCACGTTAATTTACACCTCACCGTAGTACACCGATAAAAAAAAAAATCATAAATTCAAGTTTTCGATCACCACAGCACATCAAAATGAATAAAAAGCGATCAAAAAAACTTCTATTATTATTATTATTATTTTATTAACATTTAATTTTAAAGCGCCAATTCGATTCCATGTCGCAGTCAACATTTGAGGGGGCCTCAATACAAAAAAAAAAAAGAATTTACAAGTGAGTACAAATAATGACAATGAACTCCATTACTGTACAGAGGGAGAGATGAAGCCTGCCCGCGAAGGCTTTACAATCTAGCAAGGAGTAGGAAGAGACTGTAAGAGAGTGGGCAACACATGTTTTTTGGTAGGGTGTAGTACAGAGGCAGCAGGGTATTAAAGTATTATAGCCAATCCTGAAGAATATTTGGGTGTTTCAGTTGGCACTTGAAGCCCTGGTGAGAGTGGCACAGAGTCTGATGGTTCATGGGGCAGTGCATTCCACGAGTGTGGGGAAGCACGAGAGAAGTCTGGAGACGGTTATGTGAGAGATGATAGAGGAGAAACAGAGAATAAGGGTCCCTGTGAGGAGCGGAGATAAATGCCAGTCGTACCAATTAAAGCGTTGGTTCATCCTGCCAAAAAAAAAGTTCATACACAGATCTGTATACGGTAAGTTACGGCTATCAGAAGACAGTGATGCATAAATATTGTTTTACACAATAAAAACAATTTTTATTTGTTTATTTAAAACGCTTCAACATAAAAAAAAGACTATACAAATTGGGTATCACCGTAATCGTATCGACCCACAGAATAAAAACTGTCACGGATATGCACTGAGCTGCATTGTTTTAAAAATAAAAAACACTGGCTTAGGAGAAAAAAAAATATGCAGTATTTTCTCACCCTGCCTTCCAAAAAAACGGATTTAAAAGCGATCAAAAAGCCTTGTTCCCCCAAAAATTTTACTAATAAAAACTTCAACTCATCCCAAAAAAAAACAAGCCACTACACAGCTCCGTACACAGACTATGGCTCTCAATCATGTTTTCCTTTTTGAATAAAAGTGTTTGTATTGTGTAATTGCTGTAATCTTATTTACCTACTGAGTAAAGCTAGCATGTCATGTATACCGCACGTGGAGCCGCTGTAAACAATAAAAAACACTACCCAAATTCTGTATTTGTTCAAAACTCCTCACAAAAACCAAAATAAAAAGTAATCAAAGTGTCATATGAACCCCATAATGGTACCAATAAAAACATCAATTCATCCCGCCAAAAAACACGCCTCTACACAGCTACACACACAGCAAAATAAGAAAGTTAGGACAACATAAAAACGCAATTTTTTATAGACATATTTCTATTGTGTAAAAGTAATAAAACATAAAAAAATCTATATAAATTTATATCATGGCAATTGTACCAACCACATAGTAAAGTTATCCTGTCATTTACACTGCACGACGAACACTAAAAATTAAACCCAAAAAACAATGACGGACACTAGCATTTTTTACCCCCATTTTTCCAAGAGCCCAATGCTAAAAAAAACTATGGAACACCTGTGTGCCCAAAATGAGATGAGATCCATGAGGGTGTTGAATCCAAAATGGGGTGACTTATGGACTGTTTCATTTGTTCTGCTACTTTGGAGGCTTTGCAAATGCGACATGGCACCTACCATAATCTGCGTTCCAAAAGCCAAATAGCGATTCCACCCTTGTACGCCCTGTCATGCGCCCAAACAGCAGTTTACACCCACATGGTAGGCTACTGCCGAACTTGGCAGAAAATTGCGAATACAAAAATTTGTTTTTTTTCCTCAGGAATCCTTTGTAAAAATTCAACATTTTAGCAAAAATTGCACGAATTGTTGGAAAAAAAAATTCTTACTTTTCACACAGCCTAATGCCTAAACACTTTGTGAAACCCTGCTGGGGTCGATATACTCACTGCACCCCCTGGATATATTCCTTAAGTTTGATAATTTCCAATATGGGGGTTCTTTTTAGAAGTGTTTATTAAGTTTTAAGCACCTCAAGGTGTCCGCAAACCTGAAATCGCGCCTAAATAAATTGTAAAGAAAATGAGACCACCAGAAAGTCCCCGGTAGGATGCTCCTCCTACTCAGGGCTTGTGGTTGAGCCAAATAGCGCACTAGGCCCGCATATAGGATATCCAGAAAGGGCAGAATCTGGGAATCAATATTAAATTTCATTTCCCTATCAATATCTACGGGTGATATATCTTGTGAATAACAGATAAAAATTGAAAATCCCAGCCCAAAAAGATTTAAATTTTGAAATTTCACCTCCCACTTTTGTTTAATTCCTGTGGAAAACACCTTATGGTTTATAAACCTTCCCTAAATGCTGTTTAGAATACTTTAAGGGGTGTAGTTTCTTCTATGGCGAAGTCATATTATGGGGTATTCTAACTTACAGACCAATCAAAGTCACGTCAGAACGGACAGTCCCTAAAAAAAATGTATAAATGCAAAATTTTCTTGAAAATGGTGCAAAATTACTACAAAATTTCTAAGCCTCTAATGTCATAAAAAAAGACTTTAAAAAGCATGTTGACAATGACCCAAATGCATATGTCATGATTCAGGCAAAGAAATGGTTCAAGGACAATGAAAGTAAAGTTGCAGTATTGCCCCACCAGTCCATCCCTCCTCAATCCCACTCAAACACGTGTGTGGAAGAGTTGAAGGAAAAGCTGTATTCTTACCCAAAGTGGAATTTACTAGATAACACCAAACCTTGGGAACATGAAAGACCTGGTTCAAGAATTTGGAATGAGACATGCTTGACATGCTTAATCAAGAACATGCCCAAAAAGACTCATGCCGTTTTGAAAGCCAAAGGTGAATTTACAAAATGCTAATAAAATAATAAGCATAACTAAGCAAATGCTAAATAGTTGAAAGTCAAATAGATGTATGAGTACAAGATGAATTGTCTACAAATTATTAGTGCCTCAGGTTCAAAGCTTGTAGTGGGATAGGTGAGACAGGAGTCTTAAAGTCCAAAAGTTTAAAACATTTGGTTAAAATTTTTGCTAGAGCTGTAACTTGAGTAGATTTCAATTTGTAGCACACAGGCAACGATAGGTGTGTACCTCTTAATTAGTTTTATGCATCTTATTTTTGCTTGGAAAACAAAAGCTTAATTACAGTGAGTCCCCGACTAACGTCGTTCCGACAGCTGACAGCATCCAGACGCTGCGGAGGCCTGGGCGCTGTCAGCGATCCTTCGCAGCTGCATGCGAACCCTGAGCGCTTACAGCAGACTCTCCTGTCCCGACCAGGCACTGACATGTCCCGGGCACCGCGCGGGATTGCTTCCAGCTATTCGACTCCTCTCCGGAGCGCAATAGAGCCGAAGCCTCTATTGCGGCGAACAGAGAGCGATAGCTCACTGTCTTCCGCAATAGAACTCCGGAAGGGCCGCAAGCAGACATGCGACCTCACGAGGCTCTCCGGCACAGCAGCGCGCGATGTCACACGCTGCCCTGCACGGCCTTATGACATCACCGGCCTGTGCCAGGAAGACGCGAGCCGGAGGTAAGCCACGGAGCAGCGGGGAAGCGAGGAGTTGTGGTGAGTATCTGTGTTTGTTTTTTTAAATACAGCCCTATCTATACATACAAGGGGGACATAACTACCTATGTCGGACATACCGCTGCCTATGGGGACATAACCTGCGCCTATAAGGGACATAACTGCCTATGGGGACATAACTGCCTATAGGTGAAATAGCCAGCCTAAGGGGGACATAACTGCCTATGGGGGACATACCTGCCTATGGGGACATAACTACCTATGGGGGACATAACTTACTATGGGGGACATAACTACCTATAGGGGACATAACTGCCTATTGGGGACATACCTGCCTATGGGGGACATAACTACCTATGGGGGACCTATACCTGCCTATGGAGACATAACTTCCTATGGGGGAACATACCTAGCCTAGGGTACAGAACTACACTATGGGGACATAACTGCATCTGGGGGACATACCTGCCTATACCTGCCTATGGGGCTATAACTACCTATGTGGGACTCATACCTGCCTAAGGGGACATTACCGGCCTATGGGGACATACCTGCCTAAGAGGGGACATACCTACCTATGGGGACATACTACCTATACTGCCTAGAGGGACATATACCCTGCCTATACCTGCTAGGGGAACATACACCTGCCCTATAATTCACACCATACATATACAACCATACATATTACGAAAGAAAAATAAATTTGGTTCCGACTTACATACAAATTCCAACTTAACAAACGACACCATACAGTCCCCTAACCTGTATGTAACCCTGACCTTCCTGTATATGTTTCATAAAGTTTTTTTTAGCACAAGTGGCCCTTACATTACCCCCTACAATGCCCTACACTACCAGGGATCCTTACATTAACCCCCTCCCCACATCCACTTTCCCAGACACCTTGATATATATTTAAAGGGTTTTTGCCTACCCATGTAATGTTGACGTGGTAACCTCCAAAATGGTATTTAATCACTTTTCGAAAAAAATGTGATTAAAAAAAAGTGAAAACTCTGACAGCTCACAGCATTTTCCTCATCCCCATGGTTACCTCAAAGCTTCCCTCTATCACGAAACCAGGAAGCTGAAAGGCCACGCTTGCGTGAATCACTTCTTATCTGGATGAACAGGCAGAATGAATGGTAGCTTTTAAGGCAACGGGTAGCAATATTTTTCTTTTGTATACAGAATAACTAGCTGTAGTGAATTAGATCCTTCTTTATCTATGAACGAAGCTTTCCACTCTGCTGTTAATGATGGTGTTCTCTTTTGTAGTACAGGAATTCACAAGTTATAGTTTGATTATTATTGATGTGATCACAGTCACAGGACCCCTTTATGCAGCTCTGTGCTCTGGCTGTGTGTGGTCTGTGTGCGTCTCTGTCAGCTCCGTGATTTGTTTACATTAACATATTCTGCTTAGCAGATAAGGTTTCCTCCTGACATGTCGTCAGAGGCTCTGAGTCTTCACAGTAAAATGGAATCCCACTGATGTACTGTTAATAGTTCACTTAAGTTTGAGACGCTCCCATGGCCTTCCTCACTCCCCCTCCCCTCTCTCTCTCATCCCCTGCAGCTTCATGACTAAGCGTGATTTGTTTACATCTTGCTCTCATGCTGAAGGAGGTCAGTACTTGGTCTGTTGGCAAATCCCCTTTAACATTAACCCCTTACAGCATTAGGCCACCGCGGATACTTAAATGAACCCCCTTAATGCCATAGACCATCACAGCATCTAACATTAACTCCCCTTTATTGACCTTAGTTCACCAAGCTTCATTCTTACTAACCCCTTAAACTCACTGCTAAACACAGCCAAAGGATCCTAGCAATAAACCCTCACTGTCCCTAGATCACCAGTATACTACATAGACCCTGGTTAGGATACTTGTAGGGAATGGTGGGATCTCTGTCCGTCTCCTTATCCCTGGTGGAGTATGTCCCAGGGTCTCTAAGGGCTTTGCAAGGGAATAACGCTGCCGTGAATCCCATCACACAGCTGCCCCAGTTGTTACTCGGCTAAATTGCGCTAACACCCGGCGGTTACGAGCGTGGGGGAGTGCCCCAAGAAAGATGCCGCGGTGTCTAAAATGAAGAAAAAAGTGCCGATTGCTAAACAAAGTGGTAGCGAAGCCTTGAGAAGGGCCTCATCACTTGACATGTTTGAATTTCCCCACTTCCAGCCCCAGGCAGGAAAAGATGGAGAAACCGCATCTTGGTACAACCCTAATGCATTGTCTACCCTGTTTCCCCCCGAAAATAAGATGTCTTATATAAATTTTGCACCTAAGAAGAGCTAACATTTATTTTTAGGGAGATTCTTTTTATTTTTCCATGGACAAAAATCACATTTTATTGTTATAACAAAAAATAAACATGTATTAATATACTGTATTATTTTTATCACAAACATCAGCATAAGCAGCCAAAACTCTGAATAGCAACTAAAACACAATGTACGAACAATGTGTTATTTTCGGCGATGGATGTTTATTTTTGGGGAAACAGGGTATGCAATGCATTAGGCTGTATTAACGATCGCGGCCCCTAGTGGTGAAGCGCCCTAGGGGGACTCAATGTTAAAGTAAAACTAAATAATAAATAAAAGTGTAAAAAAAAGTATTAAAAGTTCAAATAACCCCCCTTTCACACCATTTTACCAATAAAAAAAAATAAAATAATAAAGTTACACAGATATGGTATCGCCATGTCGAAAAAGTCCCGAACTATAAAATATAACACATTATTCCGTACGCTGACAGCAATAGAAGAAAAAAATTCCAAACGCCAAAATTGCAGTTTTTGGTCATTTCAAGTCCCTTAAAAATTAGAATAAAAGTGATAAAAAAAGTCACATGCATTCCAAACTGCTAGCAATAAAAAGTACACTTCAGCCCGCAAAAAGTGCACCCTCAATTTATTTCAGGGGGCACTGTGTGTAATATAATATATTTCAGGGGGCACAGTGTGTAAAATCATTAATTTAAGGCCGTGTTCACACTGGCTTTATTCCCCCGACGGATTTGTGAGCCCGTATTGAGCTCACAATTCCGCCGTGAAAAGGTGCGGCCGCGGCGGGGCGGGGGCCGGCGCGCGGCAGGGGCGCCGCTCCTGGCCCCATAGACAATGCATTGTGTACGCGCCGTAAATAATGTGCATGTCAGTTTCTCCCCGCCCGGCGGATTCGCCGAGCTGAAAGGAGCGACGGAATCCACTGTTCTCTATGAGAGCAGTGGATTACCGTCTAATGACAGGGACGGATTGGCGCCGTACAGCACCGAGCAAAATCGGGCGCGAGGACGGCGCCAATCCGTAACCAAATAAGCCGTGTGAACGAGGCCCCTAAGGGTGCAAATTATGTACAAATCTTTCCAGGGGCACCGTGTGTATTATAAGTCATTTACGGGGCACATTGGATATTATAATTAATATACAGTAAAATATGTATTTTAATTAATTTATGGTGGACACAATGTGAGTTATAATTTATTTTAAGGGTTAAAAGTCATGGTGGTCTGAACCAGAGGGAGAGTAAAATAAATGACTACAGAGAAGATGTCATCTGTTAGTCAATGAATGACATTTTGTATTCTATGTTTCATCATTACTGTACTGACTATAAGAGGTCCTGAAGCATTAATTTAGAAAATAAACTTTCAGCATACATATACTTTGTTTAGGCCATATAGGAGCTGTAGTTTTACATTGTGAAAACTTCTGTAGCTCATTTATACTAGAACATATTTGAGTATTAAAGTAGGAATAATTTTTTGTGCCATGCCAAACCAGAGGCACCCATCATGCCAAGCAGCGAACCTGTTCTTACAAATTTGATTCCCATCCCTGCTTTAACCCACTGCCCTTTATCACCAGATGTATTGACATTAACACTTTCACTGCCCAAGATCATCAGGGATGCTGACAGTAACACCCAACAAGACTGGGATCGTCGAACAGTAGTTTTTCCCGGGGGCCGGGTTTCAAAAAATCGCGGATGGGGTTTGACAGATTACGGGTGGGGTGGGGGAGAACCCACTGTCATGGTGAAAAATTGGCCCCAAATTTAAAAGTTAGAGGTAGGTGGGTGCCCCTTTTTAAAAAAATAAATTTCGGGCCCTTAGGAAAAAAGCCAGTGGGGGGAAACCTCCAGGTAATTTTTTCCAAAATTTTACCTTTCCCGGGGGGCCAAAACCGGGGGAGGCCAGCGGGAGATTAAGAGGGAAAAAGTGGCTAAAAAATTTGGGTTTGTGGGGAAAAAAAGGGTTTTTGGGGTTTTTGGAAAAACGGGCCGACTTCTTTCTTGGCAAACAGACTCTATGCTAGGGACGGGCTGCCCCTTTAAATGGAGAGGGTGAGCGGGTAAGGGGGGACAAAATGGCCGGGAAATTTTGGAGGAATTTTAAACTAGGGACTGGGGGGGGGGGTTTAATTTACACTTATAGCATGCAAGAAAGTGAAGTTTGGAGAGCTGGGAATTAGGAATAAAAAAAAGGGGGCGGTGGGTGGAGGGGGGGGGGGTTTTTTAGCAATATTTAAAAAAAGATCAGGGAAAAAGGAAAAAAAAAAAACAAAAAAATTCCCCTTTAAATTGCATTTTAAACCCAATGCCAGGAGTCGGCCCAAAACAAAAAAAAGGGAACAAGAATTACTAATAGTTTGAAGCCCAAACATGACTTAGTGGGGATAACTGGGCCCAGGGCTGGACGAGAGCTACACGGGGGGGTTAAATTTCATGGTTTCAGTCTATTTAGAAGGAATCATAAAAAACCGGAAGGGGGGGGTGTCCCCGGGTTCCCATGTAAAATCCGTCTGAAACCAAAACGCGGAAGATATAGGTTAAAGGGAATGAACATGGGGGTATCATTATGGGTAAAAATACATGGGGGGTAACAATAAAAAATAATACAAAAGGGGGCTGCATAGGGCCCCCAAAAATTTAAAAGAACCCAGGGAAAAGAACTCCTCAGGCAAATAGATGAGGGGGGGTAAAACAGAATAGGTTATTAATTTTGGGCGACCTTTTAAAATACCAGACATCAAATTTTAATCTGAAAACCCGTAGTCTCATAAAGGAAACAGGTTTTTTTTCAATAACTTTAATTTTTATAATTACCTTTGCCAAATGGGGCAAGAACCGACTGAGGAAAGGGCCCCTTTTTGACTTTAAAATTGGGCTATAAACCTGACAGAGTAACAAAGGTTTTAGGTTGGGGGGCACCCCAGGGGGAAAAGTGACCAAATTTTAATAAAATTTTCCCTTTAACCTTCAATAGAGTTTTTTTTTTCCCAAAGGGGGCCACAAAAAACAGAAAATTTTAAAGGAAAGGCTAATTTTTATTCTGCTTTGGGGGGCCCTAAACAGTAATTGGGCTGGGAAAAATGGTTTAAATATGGCAAACAAAAAAATAAATGGGGAAAATTTTTTTTAAAATCCTAGGCGCCGGGCTGGGGAAATGTACATACCTTATGGTAAAAAAATAAATTTTTAAAAAGGAAAAAAAACCCCAAAGTTGATCAAAAAAGGGGTGTTTAAAAAAGGGCAAAAAAAAACAAAAAAAGGGGCGTTTCACCCCACAGGGGGGGCCAAATGAAGAGCCCCTAAAAGCTAAAAGGGAAAAAAAAAAAAAGTGTGTAAAAAAAAGAAAGAAAGAAAAGTGGAGACGGAAAGACATATCGCTATAGAAAGTAAAACAAACCCCAAATTTTTTTTAACTATTGTGCCCTTGGTTGGATCCGGACGCCCTCCTGGGCCCGCCCTGGGGGTATTAGCTCACAGATCGCCTTTTCTTTTGTAGAAGGTATTGGGAAACCCCGACACAAGGTTTGGTTTTACAGTTCAACCAGTTTTATTAGTCAAGCATTTCACAAAAACACAAAAAATAAATCAAAACCGGGCCTCGGGCCACTATCTCATTTTATGACATAGACCCTTTCTTCGGTAGTCCGGACCTAACGTCCAGCACAAACACCCATACCCCCCAGTTTGTCCGGCTTCCTCAAGCCCGGGGGCCAGAGCCCTCTCCACTCTGCTGCCCCAAATTCCCAGGTGCACCACGCCCCCCCTTTACCGGAAAAGACAGGTTTTTTTATACCATCCAGAGCGGGCCCAAAACCCGAAAAGGGAACCTGGAGGCTGGACGCGGGAAACAGCCACCCACCCATCTGCAGCTGTTCCGGGAACCCAAACCCAAAGGGGCTGGTATCCCACAACATACAGCTGTCAGAAACCCTATTTTGCTGACAGAAACCCATTGCTCCCCCCCCCAAAGGCCGGCTCTTGTGGCACGTCTTACCAAACACTCCCCCTAGTGGCAAAACGGGCAGCTACTTTTTGCCACTCTGCCACACATAAAAAAATATTAAAAGTTAAAAACAGAAAATGTTGGCCTTTGAAAAATGCTGAAGAGAGACATAAGGGCGATGGGAAAAAAACAAACCTTTTAAAAAAACCTTTTTCCCCTGTATTTACCGAGGAGGGACCTTCCCCGTGAACAAAGGGGTAGGTAAACTCCAACTTAAAAGTTTCTTGTCTAACCAGGAAGAAATGCGCCTGTCTTAAAAAGACTAAAAAAACAAATTCCCGGTCCAAAGGCTACACCCTGCGTAGGAGTTAATGATGTCTAGAAGGCCTCTATTCTTAATATTTATGGACGTCAATAACGGGGGGAAGTCCCAAAGGATTGGCGACAGTGGGACAATGAACAGTGGGAGGTCACGGCAAGCCACAGCAGCAGCATGAGGGGCAACAGTGGCACAATGACATTCTGGAGGTGGGAAAAACAGGAGTAGGGGCCCAGAGTGGGGGAAGACACAGTGTGGAGGTCAGGCAGAGCCACAGCAGCACAGAGGGCAGACATGGCACAATGACGAGTGTGTAATCACGGCATCGCCACAGCAGCAGCAGAGGTCAGATAGGGCACAATGGAAAAGTGTGTAGGTCACGGCAGCAGACACAGCACAGCGAGGCAGACAGTGGCACAATACACAGTGTTAGGTCACGGCAGCAGCCACAGCACAGCATGAGGCAGACGTAAACACAAGACATTCTGGAGGGGCAAAAACAGGAGTAGGCCAAGAGTGGGAAAAGAACGTGTGGGGGGGTCACGGGAGCAGCCACAGGGCCCGCAGGCAAACAGTGGCACAAAGACAGAGTGGTAAGTCACGGAAAACAGCCACAGCAGCAGCAGAGGTCAATAGTGCACAAGACAGTGTGTAGGTACAGCACACCACAGCGCAATTGGGGCAACAGTGGCACAAAGACACAGTGTGTAGGGCACGGCAGCACCACAGCAGCGCATGATTTCCAACAGGGCCCCAAAGACACAGTGTGTAGGTCACGGCACAATCACAGCAGCAGCATGAGTTAACAGTCACAATGAAAAGGGGTGTAGGGCACGGCATCAGCAACAGCATGAGGTCAACAGGGGACAAAGACAGTGTGTAGGTCACGGGCACAGCCCCAGCAGCAGCATGAGGTCAGACAGTGGACAATGACATTCTGGGAAAAGGCAAAAAAAGGAATAGGGGCCCCGAGTGGCACAATGACAGAGTGTGGAGGTCACGGGAGCAGCCCAGCGCAGCTGAGGTCAGACAGTGGCACAAGACACGGTCAGGTCACGGGAGCAGCAGCATGAGTTCAACAGGGCACAATGACATTTCTGGGGGTGGGGAAAAACAGAGTAGGCCCAGAGTGGGACAATGACACAGTGTGTAGGTCACGGCAGCACCACAGCGCAGCATGATCAGACAGTGGCACAAGACACAGTGGAGGTCAAGGGCAGCACATTTAGGTCAGACAGTGGCACAATGACATTCTGGAGGTGGCAAAAACAGAAGTAGGTCACTGAGTGGCACAATGACAGAGAGTGGAGGTGACGGCGGCAGCAGCATTAAGTCAGACAGTGGCACAATGACATTCTGGAGGTGGCAAAAACTGGAGTAGGCCACAGAGTGGCAAAATGACAAAGAGTGGAGGTGACGGCGGCAGCAGCATGAGGTCAGACAGTGGCACAATGACATTCTGGAGGTGGCAAAAACAAGAATAGGCCCAAGATGGCACAATGACAGGTGTATACCCCATCAGCAATGCACCTTTATTAATGAACACACGGGTTTATACCTTCGCTGCAGGTCCCCACCTGCTATTCAATATGCCTCCAATTATTAGTGCAAATGGTAAAATATACAATGGTATGCTTCCTAATAAAAATATTAAATTTTTATTAAAAATCTTACATAAAAATTTGAATTTTCCAGTGTAAACAGATCCACACTTCACTTTCTATATTATTGTATTATCATTTATCGTTCACCTGATGGTTCCCTTGAAGTATCTCCTTTACTTTGCGTAGTGCATGGGAGATTCCTGTCCGGAGTGGACTTGTTGCATCCAGCGTCTGTGCTGTGTGAGCCTTCCTCAAAACCTCACCTCTCAAACAGCGCTACGTCTCGCGACGTTTCGAGAGCTACATGCCCTCTTTGTCAAGCATAGAAGAAGCTTTCAATCTGCTGTTTAGAATAGGTGTTCTCTTTTGTATACAGAATTCACAAGTTATAGTTTGATTATTTGAGTGAACATGTCACAGGATCCCCTTATGCAGGCTCTGTGCTCTGGCTGTGTGTGTCTGTGTGCGTCTCTGTCAGCTCCGTGATTTGTTTAAAATTACATAATCTCCCTTAGCAGATAAGGTTTCTCCTGACAGTGCCGTCTGAGGCTCTGTGTCTTGCTGTATTGAATCCACTGTTGTACTGTGGATTAGTTCACTTAAGTTTTGAGACGCTCCCTTGGATTCCGCACTCCCCCCTCCCCTCTCTCTCTCTCCCTTGCAGCTTCATGACTAAGGGTGATTTGTTTACATCTTGCTCTCATGCTGAAGGAGGTCAGTACTTGGTCTGTTGGCAAATCCCCTTTAACATTAACCCCTTACAGCATTAGGCCACCGCGGATACTTAAATGAACCCCCTTAATGCCATAGACCATCACAGCATCTAACATTAACCCCTTTATTACCTTAGGTCACCAAGCTTCATTCTACTAACCCCTTCACTGCCTTAGACCAGCAAGGATCCCTACAATAATCCTCTCACTGTCCTAGATCACCAGGTATACTACATTAGCCCTGGGTTAGGATCTGGTAGGGAATGGGTGGGATCTGGCCAGTTCTCCTGAACCTGGTGAGTATGTCCCAGGGTCGCTAAGGGGCTTTGCAAGGGGATCGCTCCGTGATCCCATCACACAGCTGCCAGGTGTTACCGGCTAATTGCAGCTAACACCCGGCGGTTACAGCGTGGGGGGAGTGCCCCAGCAAAGATGGCCGCGGTGTCTAAATGAATGAAAAATGGTGCCGATTGCTAAACATGGTAGCGGGAAGCCTTGTGAAGGCCTCCATCACTGCCATGTTTTGAATTTCCCCACTTCCAGCCCCAGGCAGGAAGTGGAGAAACCGCCATCTTGGTACACCCTAATGCATTGTCTACCCTGTTTCCCCGAAAATAAGAGTGTCTTATATTAAATTTTGCTCCTAATGAAGAGCTAACATTTATTTTTAGGGGATTTTTTATTTTTCCATGGACAAGAATTCACATTTATTGTTGAACAAAAAATCAACATGTATTAATATACTGTAGTGATTTTATCACAAACATCAGCATAAGCAGCCAAACTCTGAATTGCATAAAACAAAATGTACTACATGTTATTTTCGGGGGATGTTTTATTTTTGGGGAAACAGGGTATGCAATGCATTAGGCTGTATTAACGATCGCGCCCCCTAGTGGTGAAGCGCCCTAGGGGGACTCAATGTTAAAGTAAAACTAAATAAATAAATAAATTAAAGTGTAAAAAAAAGTATTTAAAGTTCAAATAACCCCCCTTTCACCATTTTACAAATAAAAAAAATAAAATAATAAAGTTACACATATTTGGTATCGCCATGTCTGAAAAAGTCCGATCTATAAAAATATAACATCATTTATTCCGTACGCTGAACACAATAGAAGAAAAAAATTCCAAACGCCAAAATTGCAGTTTTTGGTCATTTCAAGTCCCTTAAAAATTAGAATAAAAGTGATCAAAAAAGCACATGCTTTCCCAAAAGTAGAAATAAAAAGTACACTTCACCCGAAAAAAGGCACCTAAATTTTTTTCAGGGGGACTATGTGTAAAAAATTTAAATTTCAGGGGCCCGTGTGTAAAAATCATTAATTTAAAAGGCCGGTTACACGGGTTATTCCCGACGGATTTTTGAGCCGTTTTTGAGTCACAAATCCGCCCTGAATAAGGGCGGGACGGGGCGGGCCGGAGGCGGCAGGGGGCCGCCTGGCCCATAGACAATGATTGTGTACGCGCCCGGGAAATATTTTGCTGTCAGTTTTCCCCCCCCCCGCGGATTTGCCGACTGAAAGGGGACGGGGAAACCACGTTCTCTATGAGAGCAGTGGATTACCGTAATGACAGGGGCGGGTTTTGGGGCCCTACGCAGCCAAATCCGGCGCGGGGTACGGCGCCCAACCGTAACCAATAAGCCGTTGAACGAGGCCTAAGGGGGCAAATTATGTAAAATAATTTCAGGGGGCACCGTGTGTATTATAAGTCATTTACGGGGCACATTGGATATTATAATTAATATACAGTAAAATATGTATTTTAATTAATTTTTTGGGGACACAATTGGTTTATAATTTTTTTAAAAGGGTTAAAAGTCATGGTGGCCCGAACCAAAGGGGAGTAAAATAAATGACTACAGAGAAGATGTCATCTGTTAGTCAATGAATGACATTTTGTATTCTATGTTTCATCATTACTGTACTGACTATAAGGTCTGAAGCATTTTAATTTTAGAAATAACTTTCAGCATACATATACTTTGTTTAGGCCATATAGGAGCTGTAGTTTTACATTGTGAAAACTTCTGTAGTCATTTTTCTAGAACTATTTGGTATTTAAAGTAGGAAAAATTTTTTTTGCCATCCAAAAAGGCACCCCCAAAGCCCAACGCGAACCGGGGTTTTCAAATTTGATTCCCATCCCTGCTTTAACCCACTGCCCTTTATCACCAGATGTATTGACATTAACACTTTCACTGCCCAAAAATCAGGGACTGAATAACACCTTTAGGCCATAGACCCCTGGGGGAAT
>JAODAL010018233.1:0-75303 GCA_025379985.1 Phyllomedusa bahiana
GTTTTGTTGCCCCGTAAAAGGGGTCTGTCTGGTTGGCCATAAGACGCCAGTCTGTGTTTGTGTTTCACACAGCTGGCATCGCAGTGCAGTGGGGCAGCAGAGGAAGTGACCTCCGTTGTGTATCTTGCCATTGTTCTGTATGAGTAAAGCTGGTCTCTATTATATCAGTGGTGGCGAAAGCGACTGTATAAGCAGTCTATGGCTGTTGCTATGATGCATAAGCGACACATAGAAGCGCCCAGATCCTTCCCTCTGTCTCTGATTGGCCCCGGAGGAACATTTACCCAGCATTTTCTTTTTATGGTTGTCTCATTGAAAATTCTGCAGGCACTTATTTACCTCAGTAACCTCCAAACACCAGCGAGGACCGTAGCAAAATCTCTAAAAAGAAGATCATTAGATCTATTGACATAACAAATGCTTAATGTTTCTAAATCTGTTTGACACTGGATTCATTTGGGCTTCTCGTTTGATCTTGAAATGTATCACTTCCACATAATACAAGCAAGCGTATAAAATAAACAGGAAAATAAAATTTATTCCACATAAATAAAACCATCATTCCCCGTATATAACTTGTATAAATCAGGAGGCTCTGCCTATACGTCTATATGGGTCAGAATTCTATCCTACCTTTAGCTTAGGTGTACACCGTGTCACGGGTAGTTAAAGAGGTGTCACTGATACCCTCTTCCTTCTATTTGATACTGTGCCACATAATAGGACTGAATTATCGCCTGGCATATGCTGATAACTGAAAAATTCATGAGTTACCCTGTGACAATTCTCCATATCCTTTTTTCGGGACCACCACATTTTTAATTTATTTTTCACTTTGTTTTTTTTGCTAGTTTTATGGAAAGTTAGATTGTTTTTTAATTTTCATTCTATGAATTCGCATGCGCCCTTTTTTTTTTTTTAAATTGGCGCCGACACCAGTTCTAAATAGATATAGAGAAATGTATAATACGACAGTATGAATGAAAGTGTTATGCACCAAATTTTCTATGGTGCATATAGTGTAACGCGCCAATCTTTGTATGGTACATAGAGTGTAACGCGCCAATCTTTGTATGGTACATAGAGTGTAATGCGACAAACTTTGTATGGTACATATAGTGTAACGCGCCAATCTTTCTATGGTACATAGAGTGTAATGCGACAAACTTTGTATGGCAGTTTCGCACCAAATTTTGGCACATTCTCGCCGCTTTAAAATGTGTCGTGCCATCTACAGAACAGTGTGCCAGCAGTTTTTGATGCAATATATGCCAAAAAAATAGCGCATGCAAACTTATAGATGTCGCCCAAAGTGGTTACGATATCTTACAAGACGTAGGGCAACATGTATGTTTTTTGGCGCCCAGGTGCCATTTTTTTTAATGCATTAGTAGCGTAGAATGTGCCTGAATCTATGAACCTGTTCTACCGCGAGTCATAGATTTAGCGCTTTCTAGCTACTAAGCGACGCTTCTGGCTCAGGTAAACCACTTTTAAAGTGATCTACCTGTTCCAGCAGTAATGCGCCAGGATTTGTCATTCAAAAGTCATAAATGTGTAGCTTTGTATGGTTGTAGTGCACACCCCATGATCTCAGACGCATTACAAAGTGTTGTGGGCGCTTTATAATGCACCTAATTTTGGAGTGCGCCTCATTAAAAATATAGCGAACATGGCTACACCAGTTTTCCGTCTGAAAAGATGCCAGACTTCTAGTGCAGCCCTGTACATACATGTCTCCCATAGAGTTGTATAATGATAAAGCTTGTCATAGGAATAATCATTTTCTACCAGATCAGATAAACTGCATAGCCCTAGAAAGGCAATGTTCAGCCATTTCTTGGATAATCTATGTGCCAGCTATAGGCTTTCATTGATCATACACATTGTAGGTGCCCTAAATATGAAGTTGCAGTTATCAATTTTTATACCAAAAATTGTGTTTATGTGTAGCTCAAATACTTAATGCAGAATTAGGGCTTTTGCTGCCTCTCGTCGGTGTCCAGATCTTCTCCCCTTTCTTTGCTGCGGGCTGCCTACCTATGGCTCCAATTCATGTGGACTGCTGTCAGAAGAGATTGTTATACTGGTAATCAAGCTGCTGAGTGGCCAGTGTCAGCGAAGCTTAGGTTCCCGCCCCTATGACACTGGATGGTAGAAACTGCCCACTTGTCAAATTAGCACTGCAGGTGCTGTAGGGAATTAGAGGTTTTACAAGCTTATGAAAAACACATAAAAGTAATGACCAGTCACTTAATGCTGACCGGGTGTTTCTTTTAAAGCTCAGAAGAATTTTTTTTATTTATTATCTTGCTGACCACTGTTTTGATGGTTTGCTGTGGGTTGGATTATTATGTAAGGGAATGTTAACACGGCGCAATTGTGGGCCGCACTTTGGGGCCTAATTGCGATGTAATATGCCTAAAATACTGTCCGCAATTACGGTAAAATCATAGCACTCGAAGACTGCTATGAAGCAGACATTTTCTCCTGTGCAAAGTACGTGCCGGGGAAAACGAAAGTGAATGGGAGCCGGCACATAGTTTCATAGTTTGTCAGGCCGAAAAAAGACATACGTCCATCCAGTTCAGCCTATTGTAGATTAGAAATAGGCACTGGCCAGCAGTGCACGCCACTATATACCGGCATTATGCCGCGTGAACATACCCTAGAGGACAACATTACCCATGATTCATCTCACATACCTTGACTCTATTTACAGCTGCCTGCAGGCCCCTCTATTACAAGGTATAAGGCAGTGGTGTCTTCAGAGACAATACACACCGTGCTACTGAGAAACAGTTCTGCTGCTCTCTGACCGGTGCCAGCAGAGAAAAAACCCATTCAGGAGGGGTAAGAGGGATGAAAGCCAGAGTGGGGATATTGGGCTCCATTCTGGGCCCGAGTTGGAGTTCTCAGACAGTTTGGGAAGGAAACCCCAAACAAACTTTATTAGGCTATGTCTACACAGCACAGGTTTTCTGTCAGATTTTGGGTGGTTTTTAGTATTTAGAAACTCTGAAAATCTGACGGAGAACTTTTCACATAGATTAAATAAAAAAAAACGCCTTAGCCTACACATGTCTTTTTTTTGGCATTTTCAAAGTGGGGTTTCAGGAACTTCCTAAAACCCCCGGGGGTCCCAGAAAAGATCAGAAAAAAAAAACCTTGTAGATAAGTTAATTTTTTATTTTAAAAGTTGGGGCTTGAAAAAATTTTTATCCAGCATTTTTTAGATCCTAAAACCACCAAAAATACGATTGTTTTTGTATGTTGTGCAGACATGTAAAACATTTTGTAAAACCCTGTCGGTTTCATGTATTAATTGAGGGTTGAGGGAAAATAACTTGGTCAGCATCAGACAAAAACCCATGGGGTTTCCGAGGGTTTTTTTGTCCTAGCTGTGTGGTCCACCTTAAAGTACACGCTGGCCACACGTATTCTAATGTCGGAGGGGGGGGGCTCCATTCACTTTTTTCACCCCATGTTAAATACGCTTTGGGGGAAAGTTTGAGGAAAATTCATAGCTCTTTTGAAGTTTTAATTTCCCGAAAATTTGGGGGGCGTACGGGCTGAAATACGGCCCACAATTACACTGTGAGTTGTTTTATTTTTTATTTACCTATTTTACATATCGTGCCTCCAATATGGTAGGTCAGAAAAAGAGCTGATACATAAGCTTCAGTTACTGGGGGAATGCAGACCTTAGTAATGACTTAATGGCTGATATGGGTCTTTTAAGACCCCTTCCTGCAGCTGTATGATCTCAGCTACAAACTCTGTGTTGTCCACCAGGACATCTATAATCTATGGCTGGTAGGCATGTGGTTAATGATGTTTCATGTGCTGGTCAATGTTGTGCAGTTTTGCACTCCTTCCTTCATACCAACACCCTAAAAAAATTTGCACCATTTCCCAAAATCAAAAACCCTTTAGGGTATATTCCAAAGATGGTTGTACTTGTTGGATTCTCGTTGGATTCTACCGTTGAAACCGGGCGATTGAGTATTGCATGGGATTTTAGGGTTTTTTTCCCGGGAATTTTTGTAGAAAACGATCCTTTTTGTCTATGGGGTTTTTGATGCAGATCCACATCCATAATATTTGTATGTTGTTTTGGGGCGGGGCCACATATGGAAAAATGATGAAAAATGAGCATTTTAGGTTTTTTATGACTACAACGATATTTTTATTTATTTAATGGGAATGGTTTACTTTGTTTGAGACCCCGTTTTCAAGAAGAATCTTCATGGATTTTGACTTGATAAACTCTCGGTGGGGCAAGGCTTTGGGTTCACTGGTAGAAAAGGTTTTTGAAAGCAACCCAACTTCTAGGGTCATATTTAAATTTATTTGTGTTATATAAAGTATAAGGGTATGTTCACACGGCGTATTGCGGGTATATTTTCGGCACATATTGTGCGCTCCACTATATGCCTGCAATGTGTCTGATGCTTCAGAAGTCCTCCCACTTACTTTAATTTTACCCAGTGTGTAAATGTTGGGAAGAAATGACATGACACTTCTTTCTCAATGAGAGCTATGATTTACTGTATAACTCGGGCATATTGCAGCTTAATTGCATGCCGATATACGCCCTGCAAAGATGCCGTGCGAATATACCCATATAACTTCTCCTTAAATTTAGATTGCTATATTGACACAAACGGTTTCATACCTGATTTGCATTGTGTCACTGCCTGCCTGGGCTTGCCCGCTCTGTAGCACTTATTGCTTGTTACAGATCCAATATATTCTGAAAAATGAGGTTGATCATGATTATCTGCTAATGACATTTCTTTTGACCCCTTTCATCTTGAAGAGTAGAGCACATATGGCCTGTGGCTGAGGAAGCTGCTCAAAGACATGAACAGGCTATAATTTAAGGGTAGGTTAATTTTAACATTGAGAGATAGAATGTCCAAAATAAAATTCAGAAAATCACATTGTGTAAATTATATACATTTATTGGCATTTTGCTTAGAGAAATAAGTATTTGATCACCTACCACCATTAGGAATTCTGGCTCCTACAGACCAGTTAGACACTCCTAATCAACTCATTACATGCATTACAGACAGCTGTCTAAATAGTCATCTTTATAAAAGACTCCTGTCCACATACTCAATTAATCAGTCAGACTCTAACCTCTACAACATGGGCAAGACCAAAGAACTTTCTAAGGATGTCAGGGACAAGATCATAGACCTGCACAAAGCTGGAATGGGCTACAAAACCATAAGTAAGACGCTGGGTGAGAAGGAGACAACTGGTGATGCAATAGTAAGAAAATGGAAGAAATACAAAATGACTGACAATCGCCATCGATCTGGGGCACCATGCAAAATGTCACCTCGTTGGGTATCCTTGATCATAAGGAAGGTGAGAAATCAGCCTAAAACTACACAAGGGAACTTGTTAGTGTTCTCAAAGCAGCTGGGATCACAGTCACCAAGAAAAACATTGGTAACACATTACGCCGTAATGGTTTAAAATCCTGCAGTGCCTGCAAGGTCTCCCTGCTCAAGAAGGCACATGTTCAGGCCCATCTGAAGTTCGCCAATGAACACCTGGATGATTCTGTGAGTGACTGGGAGAAGATGTTGTGGTTAGAAAAGACAAAAATTCAGCTCTTTGACATTAACTCAACTCGCTGTGTTTGGAGGAAGAGAAATGCTGCCTATGACCCAAAGAACACTGTCAAGCATGGAGGTGGAAACATTATGTTTTGGGTCCGTTTCTCTGCTAAGGGCACAGGACTACTTCACTGCATCAATGGAACAATGGATGGAGCCATGTACCGTAAAATCCTGAATGACAACCTCCTTCCCTCCGCCAGGACATTAAAAATAGGTCGTGGATGGGTCTTCCAGCAAGACAATGACTGAAAACATACAGTCATGGCCAAAAGTTTTGAGAATGACACAAATATTATATTTTCACCTGATCTGTTGCCCTCTGTTTTTTATGTGTGTTTGTCGGATGTTTTTATCACATACAGAAATACAAGTGCAATCATATTATGATTAACAAAAGCTTTTATTGACAGTTAGAATGAGTTAATGCAGCAAGTCAATATTTGCAGTGTTGACCCTTCTTCTTCAGGACCTCTGCAATTCTCCCTGGCATGCTCTCAATCAACTTCTGGACCAAATCCTGACTGATAGCAGTCCATTCTTGCACAATCAATGCTTGCATTTTGTCACAATTTGTTGGTTTTTGTTTGTCCACCCGTCTCTTGATGACTGACCACAAGTTCTCAATGGGTTAAGATCTGGGGAGTTTCCAGGCCATGGGCCCAAAATCTCTATGTTTTGTTCCCTGAGCCATTTGTTATCACCTTTGTTTTATGGCAAGGTGCTCATCATGCTGAAAAGGCATTGTTGATCACCAACTGCTCTTGACGGTTGGGAGAAGTTGCTCTTGGAGGACATTCTGGTACCATTCTTTATTCATGATGTGTTTTTAGGCAAGACTGTTAGAGGAGCCAGATTCCCTTGGCTGAGAAGCTACCCCACACATGAATGGTTTCTGGATGCTTTACAGTTGGCATGAGACAAGACTGGTGGTATCGCTCACCTTGTCTTCTCCGAACAAGCTGTTTTCCAGATGTTCCAAACATTCGGAAAGGGGATTCATCAGAGAAAATGACTTTACCCCAGTCCTCAGCAGTCCACTCCCTGTACCTTTGGCAGAATATCCAGTCTGTCCCTGATGTTTTTTCTGGAGAGAAGTGGCTTCTTTGCTGCCCTCCTTGACACCAGGCCTTGCTCCATGAGTCTCCGCCTCACAGTGCGTGCAGATGCATTCACACCTGCTGCTGCCATTCCTGAGCAAGCTCTGCACTGCTGGTAGCCCGATTCCGAAGCTGAAACACTGTTTTAAGAGATGGTCCTGTCGCTTGCTGGTCTTTCTTGGGCGCCCTGGATCCTTTTTGGCAACAATGGAACCTTTCTCTCCTTTAATTCCTTGATGATGTGATAGATTGTTGGACTGAGGTGCAATCTTTCTAGCTGGCGATACTCTTCCCTGTTAGGCCAGTTTTGTGCAGTGCAATGATGACTGCACGTGTTTCTTTAGAGATAACCATGGTTAACAGAAGAGAAACAATGATGCCAAGCACCAGCCTCCTTTTAAAGTGTCCAGTGGTGTGTTTTCTTACTTAATCATGACAGATTGATCTCCAGCCCTGTCCTCATCCACCCACACCTGTGTTAATGGAGCAATCACTGAAACGATGTATATGGTCCTTTTAAGGCAGGCCTGCAATGAAGTTGAGATGTGTTTTGGGGGAAAAAGTTCATTTTCTAGGCAACTATTGACTTTGCAATTAATTTCTGTTAAGCTGATCACTCTTTATAACATTCTGGAGTATATGCAAATTGCCATTATAAAACCTGATGCAGTAGACTTTGTAAAAATTAACATTTGTATCATTCTCAAAACTTTTGGCCATGACTGTACAACCAAGGCAACAAAGGAGTTGCTCATAAAGAAGCACATAAAGGTCATGGAGTGGCCTAGCCAGTCTCAAGACCTTAATCCCATAGAAAACATATGGAGGGAGTTGAAGCTCTGAGTTGCCAAGCGACAGCCTCAAAATCTTAATGATTTAGAGATGATCTGCAAAGAGGAGTGGACCAAAATTCCTCCTAATGTGTACGCAAACCTCATCATCAACTACAAAAAAACGTCTGACTGCTGTGCTTGTCAACAAGGGTTTTGTCACCAAATATTAAGTCTTGTTTGCCAGAGGGATCAAATACTTATTTCTCACTGCAAAATGAAAATACATTTATATAATTTAAACAATGTGATTTTCTGGATTTTATTTTTGACATTCTAATTCGCAATGTTATAATTAACCTACCCTTAAAATTATAGACTGTTCTTGTCTTTGTCAGTGGACAAACTTACACAATCGGCGAGGGAGCAAATCATTATTTCCATCATATGTGTTAAAATAGGGCTGTGCAAAGCCCAGGAACAAGGTGGCCTATGTGATTAGAAAATTGTTTTCTATTAATGTATGTAATGTATGAAAATTCTCTTTACTGGGCTTCTAGATAAAGGTTACTATAGAGGCTCAACTGACTCCTAAAGTCTATAATCCTTTTCTATCATTCTAACTTGTTAATCAGTATCTGTCTGCAAGCAGAACATATATGGTTAGATTACTTTAAAGAGAGGTCATCGGGTGTATCTACACGTAAAAAACACCCTCTGATCCTCTAAGGGGCCATTCACACGGCTTATTTTGGCGCGGATTGGCGCCGTACTGCGCGCCGGATTTGCGCTGCAGTACGGCGCCAATCCGTCGCAGTAATTACGGTAATCCACTGTTCTCATAGAGAACAGTGGATTCCGTCGCTCCTCCCCGCTCGGCGAATCCGCCGGGTGGGGAGAAACTGACATGCACATTATACAGGCGCAATATGCGCCGTGGATAATGTAAGTCTATGGGGCCGGCAGGCCGCGCCCCCGCCCCTTATTCAAGTCGGAATTGCGAGCGCAATCCGGCTCGCAATTCCGTCTTGAATAAGCCGTGTGAACACGGCCTAAAAGTGAATGAGGCTGTTTTCCTTGAAGAGTTGATAAAGAAACCCTAAGCCAGAGCTTTTGATTTACCGTATATACTCGAGTATAAGCCGACTCGAGTATAAGCCGAGGCACCTACTTTTGCCCCAAAAAACGGGAAAACTTATTGACTCGAGTATAAGCCTAGGGTAGAAAATGCAGCGGCTACTGGTAAATTTTTAAAATAAAAATAGATACCAATAAAATTACATAGGCAGTTTAATGTCCCTCATAGGCAATTATAGGCAGATATATGGCCCTATATGCAGGTATAGGCAGGTATATGTCCCAAAAGGCACGTATATGGCCCCATAGGCATGTAATAGGCAGTTATATGTCCCCCATAAGCAGATTATAGGCAGGTATATGGCCCCATCAGGAATAGGCGGTATATGGCCCCAGGCAGTAATAGGCAGGTATATGGCCCCATAGGCAGGTATAGGGCAGGCGTAGGCAGTATGGCAGGCCAGCAGTATAGGCAGGTATAGGGCAGGCTGTAGGCAGGTATAGGGCAGATAGTCGCTGTAGGTAGGTATAGGCAGTATAGGCGTATAGGGCCGGCTGTAGGCAGGTATAGGGCAGGTATAGGCAGCTGTAGGCAGGTATAGGGCAGGTATAGGGCCGGCGTAGGCAGGTATAGGGCAGGTATAGGCAGCTGTAGGCAGGTATAGGGCAGGTATAGGGCCGGCTGTAGGCAGGTATAGGGCAGGTATAGGCAGCTGTAGGCAGGTATAGGGCAGGTATAGGGCCGGCTGTAGGCAGGTATAGGGCATGTATAGGCAGCTGTAGGCAGGTATAGGCAGCTGTAGGCAGGTATAGGCAGGTATATGGCCCCATAGGCAGTTATAGGGCTGACTGTAGGCAGGTATAGGGCAGGTATAAGCAGCCCTCCCCCGCGGCCATGGGGACGGCTGCAAAACAGGACAAATACCGGCCGGCAAACCAACCGGTATTTGTCCTGTGCTGTGAGAATGCGCCCTTACTATTACAAACCCAACTCTTACTGCAGTGGTGAGAATTATCCAGTGGTTAGCAATACAATAGTGAATCAACACGATTGCTCTATGTCTACACTGCAGTGGACAAAAAACGACCTGAAAACGAATTACTAAAAACGTTCATGAAACTGAGTTTTCTGTCCACTGCCTGTCAAAAGCATCTGAAAAAACGGCCGTTTTTTGGCGCGTTTTCTGGAGCGTCTTTGCTCTGCTTTTTAATGTATGCACAAATTAAGTCATTGGATGTAAACTACACGCTACAGGTGGAGTTAACATGTTAAGTAGTCACTTCCTTTAGATCACTGTAGCCATTGTGAGCACATTGTCCTTTGTGTGCTGCTGCGTGGCTACTACATCATTAAATTTTGCACCAGATTCTTGCACCAAAATCCACAAAATCCCACATTATCTTTTCATACAGCAAGATAACTTTATTAGCGTCAAAATCTGTAAAGAAAACGATTTTAGCGGCAAAATCCCCCCCCAAAAAAACGCATTATTGCGCCAAATTCCGTAAAAAAAAAAAATTTTGTGTCAGAAGCGAGATAACTTTATTAGCGCCAAAATGTGTTCAGTAAAGGATTTTAGTTGCAAAATCCTTAAAAACCGTATTCTGGCGCTAAAATCCATAAAAAAAAGCGTATTTTTAGCGCCAGAAGCGAGATAACTTTATTAGCGCCAAAATATGTTCAGTAAAGGATTTTAGTAGCAAAATCCATTAAAAAACGTATTCTGGTGCCAAAATTCTTAAAAAAACGTATTTTTAGCGATAGAAGCGAGTTAACTTTATTAGCGCCAAAATATGTTCAGTAAAGGATTTTAGTGCCAAAATCCGTAGAAAAACGGATTCTGGCGCTAAAATCCATGAAAAAAACTTATTTTTAGCGTCCAACGCAAGATAACATATTTTGGCGCTAATAAAGTTAAGAAAAGGATTTTAGTGCCTAAATCCGTAAAAAAACCTTATTTTTATCGTCACAAGCGAGATAACTTTATTAGCGCGAAAATCTGTAAAAAAAAAACGTATTTTTAGCGAAAAAAATATGAATTGCGCAAAAATAGTTAGCGACCAAAGCATGATCATTTTATTAGGAATGATACAGACAAGGACACATCAGACACTTGTATGCAAATTTGATAAGGATTAACCTTTGTTACCACCCATTATAGGTGTAACTTGGGTCTCTGGGAGGGTTTTCATTGAAAAATCGTGGCAAAAAACGCGCTAAAAGACGTCCGGCGCTTCCCATAGACTCCTGTAGTAAATTTTCTGCTCTGGCGTTTTTTAGAGCATGTTGCAAAATACGACCAGTAAAAAAAAACGAGCAGAAAAAAGCTCAGTGAAGACAGCAGGAGGGTTTTACATTAGAGTCTATGGGAGATGATTACAGTCGTTTTTCCAGCAAAACGCTGAAAAAACGGACGTTTTTCTGTGCAGTGTAGACATAGCCTAAAGAAGACCCCTGACACATTTGTGTTACTAAATCCTTGTGTTCCCTGTGAAATACCAGTTCCGGAGCCTCTTCTCTTATATCTGTGTTGTGCTGTTCCTCTGTCACTCCTTCTAGAGATGTATCACTGAATCTATCACATGGTAGTTACCATTCCAGTTTATAGAGAGGTGTGTCCCTGTACACACTAGCTATGTCAGCACTGGTTGGATAATGTGCAGAGCCCCACCCCCTCCCCCTAATTGGTAACACCCACCTGACAGATTCAGTAGAAGGAATAACAGAGGAACAGCACAACACATATATAAGAGACAATGCTCCAGAATTGTTATTTCACATGGGACACAAGGATTTACTGCAACAAAAATGTCAGGAATGGCCACAGGGATTTTTGATTAAAGTAACTCTTAGTAGACACAGAAAATGTGGCTATATTTTGAACTAGAACAAATGCATGTGTTCATGTGTCCTGGGTATGTGAAAGCATGTTGTTTAGCCCTAACATCACAAAATTAGTGACACCTGTTTAGCTGTAGGACCCATGCATATTGTTCATTGCCCATACACATAATATAGGATCCCATGAAATCTGACCCATACTCTAAGTTTTGGATTTCATATAAGGCATATTCTGGATTTTCTCACAGATGCATACAGGGATGCAAAGAGGCCCCATGGTGACATGCAGTCTCTATGGCTCTTGGTTAGTTGTCATGACAAGATCCCGTGACAACATATAGCTGGCCATTCACTTGGAGACAAATACATGTATGAATGTAATATTGTGTAATAGATGTAAGAATCTGAAATAGTGACAGGACTATCGGCATAATCAGGATTATCAGCACCAGAGACTAGTAGCTATGGGGGTATTACAATAATATATATACCCTGCAATAAGGGGGTCTTTCGGCTGTTCTAGCACGGCTCAGTCATCACTGCACTGTCTTTATTGCACTCCTAATGCATCCAGGATGGTACACGCGGAACTGGCTGCTGAAAGTCTAATTAACAGTATTAGGAGAACATGATCATTTGGAACATCTGAAAATAAACTGACAATTAGATTAGTTTGTCAGCAGATATGTTTTGTGTATAGTAATCACATTTAGGGCACCGTAATATACTTCTGACTCAGTCATTAAAGGACAGAGGGGTCTGATGCTTTGTCAATCTGTCACTGCCACCATGGTGACACAGAAAAGACCTATGGCCATTGATCTGTCTTAACCGTTGCAGTCTGATAATGACATGGGCACATGGGATCTTCTGAAAATAAATGGAAAGGGCTAGTGCAGGTAATATGGACAGCGTTATCTGCAGATGGGTAATGTGTAGGCAGGAATGAAAAGACTGCAATGTTATCATGTCCTGGGGGCAAATGAAACAAAGAGGGGCTGGAGGATCTTGTCCATCCCTGGGTGAAATTATGCCCTGTGGAGCTAAGTAAGGAATGGTCTGAATAGTTTCCTGGGGGGAAGGTGGAAAGAATGAAACCTAATTGCTGTAGAGCAAACACAGACTCATTTACCAGCAGACACAGCAAATAAACTGTGGAAGGTGGACAGGAACCAGATTAGTGAAAAGAAGAGGGTGTGGGCCATGTTTAACGCCATGTTTAAGGCAAGGGCCACACAGTATAGGACAAAAACTGTCGGAAAGACGCTGCATTTTGTCCGATGCAGGACCATGGATTTTGTCACTGATTTGCACGAGAACCGCGGTCGGTTTTAGTTTTGCCGTCGGCGAGTACAATTGAATGCACAGGAAACCGATGGCAAAAGGCAAAACTCTGGCAGAATTTGCAACATGTTTTATATTCTGCCAGACTTTTAACTTGGCGATAAAAAACCCATGTTGTATAGACTACAGGACGGGTTTTTCATTGCTGTCTAAGCAGCACAGTGCACCGTCGGATTTTCGGCGATTTCAAAATACTGAAACCAACGAAAATCCAATGGTATTTCTGTGCTGTGTAGACGTAGCCTAATACATATATGTGTGCTGAAAAAAACTCACTGTAAAAAAAAAAAAAAAAAAAAAAAAAAAAAAAAAAAAAAAAAAAAAAAAAAGAATTTCCAAAAGGGCTCCTCTAAAAGGACTTGATTTTAATTGAAAGGTGTTCGGCCCCCTTAATGCCAACTTCCCAATTTCCAGGACTTCTTTGCAAGAGTTGGCAGGGCCTTTAAGGGGTTCCTCACGGCACGGGATTTCGGCCGGTATTTCAGCCGGTTTGCGGTTTTTTCAGACCGCCTGAAAAACCGCCGAAAATGGGGCACAGTTGTGCTCTATTGGAAAACCCGTGCAGCAGTCCCCCAAGTTTTCCCGGCAGTTTTTCCGCCCGCGGTCCGCTCAAAAAACATTGAGTATGTTCATTCTTCCGTCCAGTTTCCGGACGGAATATGAACACCTCAATGGGAGGGGGGAGGGCTGTTCTACGCTCATTGCGGAGAAAAGCCGTCCCCTCTGCGGCCGTGGGGGAAAGGCCGCAAAACAGGACAATACCGGGACGGCCACACCCGGCCGGGGGATTTGTCCTGTGCAGTGTGGACGCGCCCTTAAGGGTCGCATGGACAGTGGACAGTGTGTTTGTGTCTAGTAAGGCTATGTCTACACAGCAGACAAAAATGGTCAGTTTTTCGCAATTTTAGTATATTGAAATTACTGACTGAATAACATTCCCATAGACTTTAATACAAGAAGTGACCTGTAGTCTACACGGGTTATTTTTTTCCTGCGCGTTTTGTGGTGTCAGCGGTTTTAGGAACATTTTAATTACTACAGAAGTCTATGTAAACCGCCTGGCGGGTTTTGGGCATCTTTTGTAACTTTTTTGGCAGCGTTTCCGCTGAAAAACCAGGCATGGGGGTTGTGTAAAATTGTGCATGCATTACTACACTGACTGAAAACAGTTCAAAAAACATCCAGAAAGCTGTGACAAAAAACTAAAACCGCCGAAAAAACGAGAATTTGACAAAAAAAAATCAATTTTATGAAAGGTTTTAGGATTTGGTTTCCTCTGAGTTTTTTGTCCTGTGCTGTGTGGTCCTAGCCTAAGTCTTTTCACAAGTAGTTTGTTTTGATTAACAGAGAATTTTTTTTACCATTGCATGTTATGTGTCATGCAATAAGATGGTAATATCACATTACAGAACCACTTCAGTTTTTTTTCCCTTAGTTTATTAGAAATTGATTTCAGGTAAACTGTAGTGCCAGTATCTTTGCTTACCTGCAGTTGCATATAGGATTTCTGGCTGATGCAACAGTCTCTGTTAGGTCACATGACCTGCTCGCTGATATGCAGAAGAACACTGTTCTTTTGATGCTGACAGGAAGTTTGTCTCTCTATGCATTTCTGTGAGACCTGAGTTTTAACCTCCCGTAGAAATGCATAGAGATTCACTTCCAGGTCACACAACCATTCCTCATGTATCAGCAACTCACAGTGCAGCAATGAGAAATCCTGTATTCAGCTGCAGGTAACCAAAATTACTGGCACTCCTGTGTACCTGAAAGTAATTTCTAATGAAGTAAATGGAAAAAAACCTGGAGTGGTCCTTTAATATGCATTGTGCAGTGATCTGGCATAGAAGCTTCTCCGGTGAACCACTGTAACCAATCAGGATCTTTAGCAGTCATGTACCATAGTCATGGCCACCATCAGAAATTTCAGGGCCTCATACAGCCAAAGCATCTTCCACCTACCCAGAAAAAGAAAAAATCCTTTGTGGGGTGCACAAGAAAAAAAAAACATTGACAACATTGTTTTTGGCTTTAATTCTGGTTGGATTTTACAACATACAGTAAAATACCCCCACATGATCACTGCATGTCACCACTTTGTAGTAACTAATGCCACTATAATGTTACTGGAAAAACCAGTATACCTAGACCAATATTTTGAAACAACAGCTATATACAAAGACCAAATAATACCGCCACATATCACATATAGTTACTGTGGTAATAATATTATAGTAATAATTTTACTAACCAAACCAGCATACCAAGACTAATATTGCCAAACAACAACAATATACATAGACCAAATAATACCACCACATAATCACCACATATCTTCAGCATAAAGTGACTGACCATACTGTTACTGAATATAAATCATTACATTAACACAACTATTACTGCCATAAAGTGACAGTATAGTGGTAGATACAAGTGTACTCAGGTGTTCTGCATACTGTGCAGTTCCATCTAATGACTCGCAGGTGACATCTTGCCTGACGAGGAGTTCGCTTTCGTTTTTCTTCTCCATCCAGTCCAGACTTCCATGATGACTTCTCTCGGGCACAAATCGTCCCTGCAGAGTTTACAACACAAATATCTGTGGCTCCTCACTTTTTTATCATCTTCCTAACTGTGCCTCCCCATGTACAAACTCCCCATCCATAGTGCCCCAAATTGTAATAATTAACCCCTTACTGCTCTTGTAGTTAGGTAGGTAGGGACCTGGGAGCTATGTATTTCAGCCCGCTCAGTATGTAGGTATACAGCCCCCCAGTATGTAGGTAGTTATATAGGCCTCCCTGTAGGTAAGTAGGTATATAGGCCTCCAGATAGGTAAGTAGGTATATAGCCTCCCCAGTAAATAGTTATATAGGATCCTGAGAAGTTAAGAAGGTATATAGAGTACATAGAGGCCTGTGGCCTGTTCCTTCTACCATTTCTATGAAGCGAGGGGGCGGTAGTTTCTGGCAGCAGCAGACTTCCCCCACCTCCCTTGTTTCACAGAGTGGCTGGCCACGCTATACTGCCCTAACGGCAGCCCTGGCCATACTTAAGGTTGCCACCTAGCTGATAAAACAACCAGCCCAGTTGGCATTTCTATCCATAGGCCAGTACTAGTATTACATTTCTGTCAAAAACTTTCTGTTGGAGGCATAAGTCAGGAGGACTCCTGATCTATGCCTCCTAACAAAAAGGCAGAAACCTCCCCAACTCTGTAGGTATACCGTGGAATATGTTGCCCCTCTGCAGCTGGTAGCCATCTGACTTATAAGTTGTGAGTTGGGTCGCTGTCAGCAGTATCATAACTGCAGACCATGACAGGAGCCTTGATTGGGTTCCACAGGGGAAGCTCTGATTACACTGTATAATTGTTCATATATTACCATTCATTAACAGTCCATATATTTGTATATGTAAATCACTAGAACTTTTCCTTTTATCTTCTGCTATTGATTAGGCAGCGCGTTGTTCAATCAATCTTCATAACCATAGAAGTAATAGCTAAAGGCCAGAGAATGGTTACAATGGTCACTTGCCAACCACTTGTAAACTAAGAACAAAGTGAGCTCCAGACCTTCTATACCAGTTTATTAGAGACCTAAGTACTGTTTATCTTGTTATTTTATCATATTTGCTGTGTTTTTTGTGGGTTTTTTTGTTTATTAAAATGTGGACAACCCCTTTATGTCCTATTGCAAACAGAGCAGGGGGAGGCTCCTGCTGCAGCCCAGACACAGGATTTTGAGAAGGATGAGAGGAACATGGCTGAACTTCTGAGAGCAAAGAGGGAAGATGTAAATAAATATTTCTCTGTTTCTACTGTGAAATGAGACCTAATCAAGAGAAAACAGGGGATTAAAGGGAATCTGTCGCCAGTTTTTTTGTTACTAATTAAAAAAAGCCCCTGATCCATATTCTGTTCTTCTTAGACAATTTTATTTTCTGACTGTAGATGTCTCAATTCAGTCGTCTATATATGATTGTGGGGACAGCATTTTTTGATGGCACTGCTTTAACAGCATTTAGAGAGATGCTTTACAGCAACTTCATGCACATAGGAGCCTGAGAACTGGATCAGTCCCATTGACTTCTATAGGAGAGTTTTCTAAGCATGCTCAGTGACCTGGGAAAAAGTCGGTGTGGAGGTGGAGAGTGTGAACTGTGACATCTCCTATTGTGATTGGTGTCTCCTTTCAGTGTAACCCTGCTTGTGCTGATAATGAGCAGAACTCTGAAAATCTCTCTCTGAAGAACAGAAAGTGTCAGACTATTATTAGGCCTTGTGGCCAAAGTGGAAACTGTAGAACTTAAGAAAAAAAAAAAAACACTGAATGTAATATGGACAATTAGAATTATGTGTTTAACATGAAAACCTGAGTTAAATATTAAGTAATTGTTTGATGACACATTCCCTTTAAGGATGGATTTGCTGGGACATTTTGAGCATTTTCTAGATTCATTGTTCCTTTAAAAGTTATGTACATCCATTGAACAATTTTTTTGTCCATCTTGCTAAACTACCAAGTGTATGCTAGAAAAAAGAAGGGAACAGGTGGAAGGGAATATGACTGCATGATCAGGGTTTGCTTATTGTCTGTTACCATAGAGACATTTACAACGAGCTCATTCACACTTCCATACATTAGCTCTACATACATTTTTATTAAAAAAAAATTGCAAATACATTTCATTAATTTTGTGTGCATGCCATTTTTTCAATAATTCAAGAAAATGATGTAAGTAATTCTTTAATAAAAAAAAATCCCAAATATGACAAAAAATTGACAACTTTGGAGTAAGCCATCCTTACCATTAAAGGCTCTGGGAAGATGCCCGACGGCTGCTTAGTCACGCCCCCTCGGAGCAAGCCCGGCAGTGGTCTAGTGGGTCCACTACCCGCTTTACCCGCTCATCCGTTACACCTGCCTGGTGTGTTCCTTGGTCTTCATGATGCTCTCTGCGCTCTAACAGAACCCGATGACTATCAAAGAGCAGGTGCATTTATACAGAGACTTGATTACACACAGGTGGATTATATTTATCATCATCCATCATTTCGGACAACATTGGGTCATTCAGAGATCCTCACTGAACTTCTGGAGGGAGTTTGCTGCACTGAAAGTAAAGAGGCTGAATAATATTGCACCACCCCTTTTCAGTTTTTTGGGTTTTTTTAACAAAAGTTTAAAATAATCCAATAAATTTCGTTCCACTTCACAATTGTGTCCCACTTGTTGTTGATTCTTCACAAAAAAATACAAATTTTATATCTTTATGTTTGAAGCCTGAATGTGGCAAAAGGTTGAATAGTTCAAGGGGGACGAATACTTTCGCAAGGCACTGTATGTTGCAGCATTATGCTAGAAGACAAAAAGAAAAAAAAAAGGCATTCCAAGTTTAGGATGTTTGAATAATTACTTAACCTACAGTTATCTCCCTAACCTGTTTCTGTTACACAGTAGTGGAGGCTCACCTCTCCCAGGGCTCATAGTTAATTCAGTCTCTGCAGCCAATTTGCTTCCTCTGCTTTTCACACTGCCGTCTCCAGAAAGATATAGGTTATAGATTTATTCCACAACTTAATAGAAGTGTGGTACAAAAAGAGGGGAAATGAAAGTGGCGCTAGACTGAAGAGATAGGGCACTGGACAATGTATTAAAAAATAAAAAACAGGACTTCGCGTTTCACGCAGGCATGTGTCTTTCTCAGGTGGCAGTATTATGCCATATATTTTAGGCCACTCACGTGCCATTACTTATCATCTTCTGAGCAGCTCTTAGTTTGGCATCTCTGCTTACATTGTACTTGAATAAAATCACTCAGGATAACTATCTTAGTTGAAGTAGGTGCTGATATCTGATAAAGTATTATGTATCTCATGGAAGGTTTACTAGCACATGGTGACACATTTCAGCTGCCTCTTATCCAAATGTGTTGTCTATTGATGGGAATTTGGCTGAACAACACACTTTTGAACTTGGAGAAATGGGGTGTGTTGGAGGAAAACACGGATCTGCAGCTTGGATAGCTGTATCTAGCAATATGTATAGACTTAAATATTGTGAAGCAGATGGAGCTATGTGTCTCATTTCCCCCTCTCCTTCAGTGATCTTTGTCTGTAAGAAATCATGGCTTTTCCTGCTCATCTGTGTCCCATTCTGTGGTCCTCCGGCTCAGTTGTGTCTGATTTCCCTCTCGTATGCTGTTACTCTCCCACCCTTTTCTCCTCACTCAATCTGTGCCGAGGTTTCCTAATAGATTCCATGACTAAAGCCAAGTAGTAGAGCATATTGACAACTTGTACATTATCCAGCAGTTAAGCAATAGACCCAGACAGAATATTCATCTTTGCGGAGAGCAACAAATGTGAAATTTGGAATGAGTTCACTTTATGACACAAACGGGTGACAAAACTTTATTAAGTATATAGGAAGCTAAAAAAATAAGGCAGCATAGCTGGAGTGCCATGGGCGTCACGTGAGGGGGTGCAGCTGTTGAGCAGGAGCTTTAGGGCATTGACAGTGACATACAATGACAGTTGAATGGTTTTCGCTGGTTGCAGACGGGGCCACCGCATGGTGTCTGGGCCAGCAGTGATCTGGTAAGAGGCTTGGAAATAACTGTTCTTGGACATGTATGAGAGAAGCTTGAGGCATGGTAGAGTGACATTGGTACAACTAACAGGTAACCTTGTAAATGTGTGATGTGTAAAGAAAAACAGTGTGCTATCTGTCATCTAGTAGAAGGTCTTTTCAGCGTCATCAGCAGTAGCAGGAGGGTTCTCTACTGTGTAATGGTGGAGATCATTCATATAAGGGATGTGAATGATGTTACCCATTATTAAAGGTGTTATTTGGCTCCAACACCTTCACATACAGCATTTAGATTTTTTTCTTTTGTATTGTATTAGGTTGCACGTAGGCTCTGTTCACATTAGCATTTTTAGATTTTTGGTAGAGCCTCCAGTAGGGTTTTTGATGGCTATTCTTGATATCAAAAAACACTGGAGGCGCAACTGAAAATTGACAGACCCCATTATCGATCAATGGAGTCCATTGGGATAGTTTGAAAATAATGCAACATAGATGTTATGACTACCCTCTATAAACTGAAGCCATACAGCTAATATACCTGCTATAAACCGAAGCCATAGCTAAGGTTCCCTCAAGGATGTTATCACTGAGCTACATTCTCCAACATGGCGAGCTGCAGGTTAGTTCACTGGGAAACAAACATTGCCTATCTATGTATCTAATGCATGCTTTCTCTGCTCACATGCAATATCTATGTGTTTTTTACATATGTAACTGCTAATGTTCTCTAAGGTTATGTTCACTCGGCTGATTTGACGCTGTTTTCGGAGTGTTCCCTTGTCCAAAATAGCATCAAAAAGCCTCCAAAATCTCCCCAGTTCATTTTCATTGATCGTATGTAAAACAGTGTTGTAGTTCACAAACGACAAGGTTTTTACGCGCGCTTTAGGTGCTTTTTGGACGCTGTTTTGGGCACTGAAAAAGAAGTGTCAGGTCAATTCTTGAAGCGTTTTCAACACTGAAAATTCCCATAGGAATAAATGAAGAGCTTCAAAACCTCGTCAAAAATCTCGCTGTGGTTTTTTGCCCTGGCTATTAATTTGTATGGGTGTTTCAGAAAAGAAAACGGTGTTAGAAAACCTCATCCAAAACCTCGCCTGAAACAGCATTGCAAAACCTCATTGGAAACCAAGAGGGAAAAAAACCTAATGAAATCCTTATCAAAACCCCGTCGGAAAGTGCTGCTTTTCAGCCGAGGTTTTGACACGGGTTTGGACGCTGAAAATTCAGCGTTCAAATCAGCCGTGTGAATATATCCTAATATATACCCTACGTTAACATATACCCTATCATAAGCTTAATGACATGTTGCGCTGAGAAGTTCTCAACAGCAGAAGAGCTACAGGATGAAACTATATGGCAATAGTCACTGTGATTTATATAACTTTGCATTTACACACTCTTTGGGTGCGTTCATATCACTACCGCCGCAGTGACTGTGAGGGTCGTCTTACTGTAGATGTAATTTTAGACAGTACCCAAACTCTGCAGCCACAGGCATAGATTGAATTTGATATGTCTGTGCAAAGTGAGAGACTGGGGGTGAGAGGTGGCTGCCGTGCAGTGCCGAGACTAGAAGGCGAGAGTTATCTAGCCTTTTAAAACTAATGGCCTATTCTGAGGAAAAGCCATCGATGTTAGATCGGCAGCGGCTCAACTCAGCTGATGGAAGGAGCTGGGGATTTCATATGAGTGTTGTAGCCTTATTTTTAGTAGCAGGGATACAAGGCACTGCAGCACCATGTATCACTGCTACTAAGGATTGGCCATGCATTAGCCATTATATGTCTCGATTGCCCTTATAATCTTATAAACTCTATTCCATACGATTTATAAATCTGTCAGGATTGAAGGTTTGTGCCCTAATGCAGACAGATATAACCTTATATATGTTTAATATAATATATATATATATATAGATATATATATATATTAATATATTTATATATCTATATATATATATATATATATATATACTAATATATATACACACAGATATAGCTTCTGTTCCAGTTGTCCAGATTTTGAGAGAACTCCCTAAGGTTAAACTACAGCATCTAAGCAGCCTGACATAGGGAAAAGACCCAAAGAAACTCAATCAGCCTATCATCCTCCCCACAAAGCAATTATAAAAAGTGCTGATAACATGTCATGGTAGCCTGGAGCCATCTTACCACACCTATAAGATGCCCACTATGTTACATAGTCCATCAAGTACAACCAAGGGTACGGAAAATATAGGTGAAGGGAGGGAAATAATGAGTTTTTTAAGCCTAGTTTCCCTACTGATGAAGGCTTTGAAACCCATAAGGTAAGAACCAATCTGCTCCAAGGAAGATTTCATTTCTGATCCCAGAGTTGCCATCAGACTGGATCTAGAATTTTACATGGCTACAAACGTATTAATGTTCTTTAGTTTCAGGTACTTATCTAAGCTTTTCTTGAAACTCCCAACTGTTCCTGCTGTAACCAGCTCCTCAGGCAGCTGTTCCACAGATTTACAGTTCTCACAGTGAAGAACGCTTTTCTCCTCTGGAGATTGTCAAGCATAATACACTGCAAAACAGTAGTATTGCAGTGTATTAGCTTGCATATTCAAGTCCCCTAGTGGGGCTAAATGGCTATGACAACACCAAAAAAAATGATTTTTAAAAAGTGTAAAATTTATGTAAAAAATGCATATACTTAGTGCTGCAGTAATCATGACAACCCACAAAATACAGTTAAAAATCACAGTGAACATCCTAAGTGTAGGTGGAACAATCCCATCTTGAGTATACCAGACTCATAAATGTGAGTCTGCTGTATTCTCTCCTTCCTATTAGATAAACAGGACAAATTTTTTTTGCCTGGTAGTAGTCCACACCTACGGCTATAATATGTTGGCTGTCCTTAGTACTATTTCAACAATACGAATAATAGGCACCCTGTGTTAACTGAGTACAAGTACAGATCTTCACCTTTTGATAGAGGTTTGTTTCAAAAGGGTTTCCTATTTCAAAATTTGCCCCTCGCTCCAGCGCTGCCGCCAGCCCTTGTGCTTTTAGTCAATGGCGTCACCATTCATTCAACTATTCACAGGCCACAGAGGTTTTTTGCTGGATATATGGCACATGACCACTGAGGCCTGTTATTGGCTGCGTCACAAAAGGGTGTCATGAGCAGACACACCAAGAATGGCCGCGTATTTAAAGGGGCTGTCTCACTACATTGATTCATCTTGCCTCAGTCCTGTTTTCTTGGTTTCACTTTGAATTCAGGGGTGTGTTTACTGGCTTCCACTAGGCTGCAGTAGAAGCCAGGTCTGTAGCTATAGCAACCAGTGCTGGCAGCCTACCAGGATATATCAAGCAGGTCTGTAGCTATAGTGACCTGAGGAGCTGATGCAGCACATACAAGAGGGGATATCTCAGAATAGGTAGGACACTGTTAATGGACACATATTGCAAAGTGACTTGTTTTTGAAAGATCTTTAACATAAAAAGCAATCCTTGTAGTGAGACAACCCCTTTAAGAGGTTTCCTTTTCTATTTTCAACCATCTCTGACTAATTAGCTTTTTAAAATAATGGTAAACCCCTATAAAAGACCATGAAATGTTTAAAGTGTGCTCGAACATTCAGGTAACCTTTCAGGAGAAGCTGACATTTCTAAGAAGTAGCACAATTTCTGCTGAATATATGCTGTAACTTATATATGGCATTTGTTTTAATAGTTTTCTCTCATTTTCAGCAAGTAGCTGCTATTATGTCACCCATACACTTTACACTCACACATTCCCATATCTCTTGGTAGCACTCCTTCAGAAGCAGCATGGAGGAAATTTTAGAGCAGTACTGCCACGCTTCCCAGAGTCTGGCAGTGGATCCTCTGTGTCAGCCACAAGTGTTGGTGTAGAACCATGCAGTGTAGTTGAGTATAATGAGCCCCTTGGTCTTCAGCCTTTAAACCCTTCTACAAGGGATCTGGATTTTGCTGCAGGGAACTCCCAGGTTGGTACCCCTGACGTGGTCACTTGTGCTGATGGCTGGCGTAGTACCAGAGGGAAAGGCGAGGATGTGGGACACAAGGTCAGGAATTCTTTCATACATGGTTCACAGGTAGAAGGTCAGGACAGGCAGCAGGCAACAGGAGGGCTTGTAGGGGCTCATCCTCACAGCAAAGGACAAATACTGGTCGGTTTATCCGACCAGTATTTGTCCTGTTTTAGTTCCGTCCCCACGGCCGCCGGGGGACGCCTTTTCTCCGCTATGAGCCCCCCTAGCATTGATATGTTCATATTCCGTCCGAAAACCGGACGGAAGAATGAACATGTTTAATGTCTTTTGGGCGGCCAGCGGTTTGAAAAACCGCCAGGCGGAAAACCCGTGCAGTGGGGTCTGCTGCACAGGTTTACCATAGCAGCCCAGTGTGTTAGTTTACGTCCGTTTTTTCAGACGGTCTGCAAGACCGCAAACCGTCTGAAAAACCGTCCGCAAGCCTGTGCTGTGGGGACATGCCCTTACAAGCCAAAGGTCAAACCAGAAAGTGGTACACAGGAATCGCTCACTAAACAGACTAAAGAACACTAACAAGCTGACGCAGGGAAGGGGAAGGAGCACTCACAAAGGATAAGGTGAAAGTGTGTTGGCTTTGGGAAAGTTGGGTGGCGCATGGTGACCATTTAGATCAGCGTGCACACCTGACCAAGGAGCCAGGACTTGTAACAAGTACTGAGCAATGTAAGCTGTAAGTGCTGAGATGACATGAATCTTACTAGAGCTTTGAGCAGCTTCTATAGACAGTATATTACCTGATCCCTAAGTCCTGATAGTTCATCCCTCAGACCTGATAGGTCATCTTCTTTCTAGAGACTGACTTCTAGCAGTTTTTCCGTGGGAATGATAGGTTTAGGAGGGGGAAGAGAAAGAACACGAAAAGAGCTTAAAGGGGTTGTCTCACTACAAGAATTTCTTTTTATGTTAAAGATCTTGCAAAAGCAAATCACTTTGCAATATGTGTCCATTAACAGTGTCCTACCTATTCCTAGATATTCCCTCTTGTATGGGCTGCATCAACTCCTCAGGTCGCTATAGCTACAGACCTTTTTGATATCTCCTGATAGGCTGTCAGCACTGGTTTCTATAGCTACAGACCTGGCTTCTACTGCAGACTAGTAGAAGCCAGTAAACACGCCCCTGAATTTAAAATGAAACTGAGAAAACAGGACTGCGGTATGATGAATCAATGTAGTGAGACAACCCCTTTAATAAGTGGAGAAAGATGCATTTTTGAAGATGTATTACAAAGTTTCTTAGATTCCCTTGTACTATGCGGTTTATTAAAAGGTTAAAGGGGATGTATCGCTTCTTTAGTTCGGCTGATTCATACTGCTCTCAGCTTCTCAACTCTAGAAATGCAGGGGCTGTTCTTCCCCTCCCAGCTGGGTGACATCATCCCCCTTCACTGTTCATTCTGGCTCCCGAGATTCCCCCCCTCTCTCTGAGTCCACATGTCACTGTGTCTCTCCCTATCAGTCTTATTTTGTAAGAGCTGTATACATACCACAGGCTGCATTCAATCTAGACTGAGCACTGATCTCGTCTCTCACAGCTGGAGATTTGTTGAATCCAGCTTTCTATGAACGGCACAGATCTCCCTTCTATGCAGGAGAGGCAGGGATCGACACACAATTGTGCTGTTTCCTGATTATAGAAGCCCTGTAGTGTTATTCTGTTTCTTCTGGCTGTGTAGAGTGAAAATGTGCCGGTCCCTTACTTTGAGTGAAAGGCAGTAATGCAAGCTCCTGTGAATACAGCCGACCGTAAATGTAAATGAGCTCTCAGCTATTGAAATGCAAGGAGGAGGGATCCGACCAGCACTGGATATCAGTGTAAACAGAAAAAGAAAATAAGGAAAACAGTGAATACAAGACAGCTTTGCTAATGACATCCAATTGCAAAGTTACTTGTTTTCACTGTCCCCTTATTATGAAGACCATTTAATGAAATGATAAAACCCCTTTAATGTAAATTAGAATGGTTTTACCAGTAGGTTATTTCTGGGTCTGCGACCAGCTTGTAGCTCACTACAAGCGAGTAACAGACAGCAGGGCGATAGCTGAGCTTGCACAGTTCTACACATTAAGTTCTATGGGAATTCTAAATATGGCCAAGTGAGTCTCCTTAGCTACACTGGGAATTCCTATAGAAAACCCAGCAATAGGGGGATGGGAGAACCCCTTTAAGTATATTCTTTCAATGGGGTTTAGGCTAATCCAGTGAAGTTATAAAGCAAGTTGGATCACATTGTATGCTACTTTCCTGCTGTCTGTCATTTGTTTAGTCTATTTCCAATTAATTCATGATTATAATATACTTTTGTAAATGCACCACCATCTGCTAGCTATAATTTGGTGGCTAAATATGAATTGTTAACATTATATAGGCTCCCTTTAGTGTAGATGATATCAAATTTAGTTATTAATTTATTGCATTTTGAGTATTTCCCAGAACAATTAAGAAGCAATTAAAGTAGGCACCAGCAGTAATTTGTTGGAGCATTGGCGTTCCTGGGAATTGCCTTAGTTTTGGCAAGTAGGTTAGTAGGTAATATTGATATTCAGTCCATGACAAAGCTGTCATCTTATGTCTGGCTGATGAATCTGTCCTCTGTGTGAGCCATGAGATGACCATTTACTGTAGATTATCAAGCGCTGCCGTCAGCCGTCTGGGTGGCCTGGAAACTAAACAAGCTGTCTGGTTAGATGAAGGGTATTTCTCACTTTCTGTATGCAGCCAGTTGCACAGGACAGCAGGGTGCTCTGGTCTTTTAAAGGGAATGTGTCATCAAAAAATGACTTATTGTTTAACTCACATTTTTATGTTAAACACATTTTGTAGGAATTTTTGGTTATTTTTTTTTCATTTTCCAGATCACTTTCAATATTTTTTTAATAATTCCTAAGTCCTGCAGTTTTCACTTTGGCCACTAAACCTAATAATAGTCTGACACTTCCTGTTCTGTTTAGAGAGCTTTCCAGCAGTGTGCTCATTCAGTAAAAGCAGGGTCATACTGAAAGGAGACACCATTGTGTACAGATAATACAGAATCCACCAGTTACAAGAGGAGATGTCACAGCTCCCCCTCTCCCCTCCCTTCACAGTGAAAACTATCCTATAGATGTCTATGGGACAGAATCTGTCTTAAGAATCCTATGGGCATGAAGCTGCTGTAAAGTATCTCTCTGATTGCTGTTAAAGCAGTGCAAGCAAGAATATCTTCCCCACAATCACATATAGACGGCCGAATAGAGAAATCTACAATCAGGAAATAAAAACGACTGAGAGGAAAAGCATATGGATCAGGCGCTTGATTTAAGTTAAAAAAAAAAAATTGGCGACAGAGTCCCTTTAACTATACCCACTTGGATATACCGTATGTCCATAACCGATAAAGCATGGGCCTAACTATAGCCATAGCAGCCACAGAGACCGCTATGGGGCCCTGAGGTTGAGGGGGCCTACTCAAGTTCAAGAACATGGTTCCTTCTTGAAGGTAACAAGTAATTGGTGGCTTTCTACTCTCCAGCACTACCATGTGGGTTTTATGATATATGGCGGTATTATTTCTATCTTTAATTATTGCTACTTAGGCTGCTGTTTTAGTTTATTGTCATTAGGTGGTGGGCCCCCATCTCATTTTGCTATGGGACCCTATGAATTCTAATTACACCCCTGCGATAAAGGCCCTGATTTCAGAATCTGATCCAAAACCTTTCTCTATACTATGTGGAAGGTAAAGGTTTGCATTACTAAATACGGAAGGATAAATCTAATGATTACTAGTGTAATATGAACAAAAGGATAAAACATGAATGTTCTACTGGCAGTTTAGACCTTTTGAGATGAAAGTCAGTGGCCAATGTGGACAGGTAAGATATGTTTGCTGTATTTCCTGCCTTTATACACTTTAGGGTATGTTCACACGGCGTAATTTCGCTGCGTATTGACGCTCGAATACGGGCGAGATGCGTGCCGTAATTACGGTAATCCATAGCTCTCATAGAGAACTATGGATTACGCCTCATCTCCTCACTCCTACAATCTGATCGTATTGTACGCGCGGGGAGATAAGTGACGTTATTTATTCACGTCGAATTCACGCCGCGAGTAATGAATGTTAATGGGGCAGCTCCTCCCCCTCTCCCCCCCCGCGCTGCGGGAATACGTGCGTAATAGCACGAGCTCTCGAAACACACAATGTACTGCGGCACGTACTGTATGCACCATAGTACATCGTGTGAACATACCCTTAGTCTACCACCCTTATGAGTCCCACAGAGAAAGCATTTACTGGTGGGAATTAGAGCAAAAAGTCCCAATAGGTTCACTTTTTATGATACCTGATAGATACCAAAGACATGGTGAAAGATACAGTGATTTCAGGGACCCTAATATTAGTAACAGCAATATACATCAGCATCTATGATATGTCTAGAATGTTACGACTTTCACTTGGCAACAATTTTGTCAGAATTTGTAACTGAAAATTAGGAGTGTGCTCAAAATATCAAAGAGGCACAAATATTTCTATTATATTTTCTTGCTAATATTCTATTTCCTAGTTTTGGCTTAAAAAGGTTTTCTCACCATATTTTTTAACATGTCGGGAAAGGTAAATGAAGACTATTATCAAATACATTGCTGTTTTGATTTTGCTTTGTTAAGGAGGCAAAGTAGATTTACTGCTAGTGTACACGAGTTTACATAGGTTACTGACCACCTCTCCCTGCTTTCTCTCTTATCTGATTACTCCACAAGCTGCAGTCCGACTATGGTGAGTCACTACCTGCTGAGTGTTATCTCTAGCACATGAGCTGGTTTACTTAAGTTAATGACAAGTTTAGACCCTCAGAGCTCTATAGCTTTGTGCACCAGATTTTAAACCTCAGCTGTCTCGTGAGCAGCCATGTCAGAGGGCCCATGCCCGCCGGCCCTATTGACATGCATTACTCGCGGTGCGTATTTGATATGTCACTAATCTCCCCGCCTGTAGCAACTAATCAGATCAACCCTTTCATTTTTTCAGTGCACTATATAAAGTGAAAGGGGAGCTCTATGAGCAACAAAGAAAGTCTTAGACCAAGACAGTGTTAATACATGAGGCCCTTAGTTTTTAGATGCAGTCCTAACTAATTTATTTTCATAGCGAGTGTTTATTTCTACTGTGCAGATGGTGAATGTGAACATGTAAGTATATAAGTAGTTGGATGTGTGTGGGTGTATGCGCGTTATATAGTCAGCATGCACAGGGAAGTACGCACGTGTAATTAAAAGAGTATATTAAAAGAGAGTACCCACTGCAAGGGTAGGAATATATGGAGTGGGCTCTGCACGGTCACAGTGCTGGCTGTGACGTGACCAAGAGCCGCTATGGAACCTCACACCAGGGATTTTCAATTAAGTTAATGAGCGGCCATATGGATTACTGAGTGAACACCTGCAAACCCGCAGGACTGATAACGATCAATGTTCGCTGCTCGTTAGTGCCGTAAAGTTTTGTGAGTGTTCACCTGGAAATCCATGCGGCCACTCGTTAACGTAACTAAAAATCCCTGGTATGAGTGCCGCAGCATTTCATGGCCGCCTCACAGTTGTGGTGAGACTGCAGCGTGTCTCCTTAAAGGGGTTTTGCCAGGACGTGCCTTATCTGCTAAGAAGCAATTGTAAACAAGCCACGCTGAGCTAAAAGAGAGAGAGACACAGCCAGAGCACAGAGCCATGCATAAGGGATCGTGTGAAATGTTCACTCAAATAATCAAACCACAACTAGTGGATTCTGTATACAAAAGACAACACCTTTTCTCCACAGCCTCTTGAAAGCTTCTTCATGTTCTCTGTCATCAGATAAAGCAGAGATCTACTCAGATAATCACACTACGACTAGTGGATTCTGTATACAAAACACAACATATTTTCACAGGGGCCTTGAAAGCTTCTTCAGCTCCCTTTCATCAGAAAAGAAGTGTTCTCTGTGCAAGCCCGGCCAGCAGCTCTTGTCAGGTCGTATCTAATAGAAGCTTTGAAGTAACTAAGGGCAGGTAAGGCAGCCTGTAGCTCTCTCAGACTGCAGTTTTTGTAATCACATATATTTAGAAAAGTGATTAAATACCCATTTTGGAGGATCCTACGTCAACATTACATCGTGGCAAAACCCCTTTAAGGTGCTTTCACACAGTGCATTTTGGTGCGTTTTCTTTTTGCAGAAATGCATAGCATTAAACTGTCTTTATTGCTGTGCCTTTCTGCCCCCCCCCCCAAAAAAAAAACCCCGCGTTTTGGTTGGGGTTTTTTTTTTGCTTTTTTTTCCTTTTGCAGAAATGCAAAATAGTAAAGGTAATATAATGCTGTGTATTTCTGCAAAAAAAAAAAGCACCATAAATGCACTGTGTACAGGCACCCTTACTTGAATAATTAGGCTATGTTCACACGGCGTAATTGCAGGGTATACAGTACGCCCCGCAATTACGCTGGGTGTTTGGGAGTCACGCTGAGCAGCACGTACTCCCGCGACACGGGTGGGCCGGCAGCCCGCTGGCCCCATAGACTCGTGGCGCGTAAGTGCCGCAAATAAATGGCATGTCACTTATGTCCCTGGGCGTACAATACGATCAAGGAGGCATAATCCATAGTTATCTATGAGAACTATGGATTACCGTCATATCGGTGCGCATCTCGCTCGTATTAGAGCGCAAATACGACGCAAAATGCGTGCCAAAATTACCCCGTGTGAACATATCCTGATATTTAAACCAGCCATTACTCACCTGTCAAATCCAGCGCAGCTCTGAGGCTCCAGCAGTTCCCACCAGTCTTTCTTCTCTTTTCCTGGAGTGATGATTTGCCACACATGCATATAATAGCCATTTACTGGCCCCAGCAGGCACACATGCTGGCATCACCACAGAGGTTCTGGAGCAGAACACGATTTGACAGGTAATCATGGGTTTGTTATTTTGGAACATTTTTCTAAGGCACTTTTATTCTCCTCTCTGAAAACCCTTTAAGCAGATAGTGTGGCAAACTATTGGGGCCACACTTACAATGAAGCTAAGGGCCCATGGTACTGTCAATTCTCCCCTTTGAGTGGGAATTCTATAGGGTCTTTACGGAGAGCTATTGTAAACTACAAGGCAAGGAACGGCAGCAACCAGATTGCTGGAATTTGTATTTTTTTATTAAACACATGGCTCTTAAATCAAAAGCAGGCAACACTTCTTTAAGGCATTGAGCCTGAATAATAGGTAGTATGACATCACTGGAGGATTGCCAGGTCTACAAAAATGACAGCGTAGTAAATGCTATAGTTAGTAGCCTGCACAAAGAAATGGCATCAAGCTGCGTCTGGTATATTCATTACTCTGCAGTAGGAGCAAGGGGGGACATTATTGCTAATAGTGTTTCTCACGCCTCGCTCACAGGTTTTAATGCTTTGTTACACAACTACTATAGAAACTGGTGGCTAAGAGTCACAGCTGTGCGACTTGTGTGCATCAACTTTCCATCGAAAATGATCTTTTATAGGTAGAGACCTCAGCGTAATATGGACTGAGAATGCTGTGCAATAAAAAGTCTGGGTATAGCTACAGCCAGAGGCATACACAAAAGAGCATAGAGCACTCTACCAAATCTTATCATTAACACCACAGACACAGTCATACTTAGGGTGCGCTCCCCCAGCACTGACAAAATACCGGTCGGATTTTCCTGTAACAGGTAGACCAAGTTAAAAGTGGTTTACCTGAGCCTGAGTTGTCCTAGTGGAACTAGAAGGCGCCAAACCTATGGCCCACAGTAGAACAGGTTCATACATTCTGGTGCATTCTACACTGCTTTAAAGTTATTTAGAACTGGCCACTATGTGCCTACATGTCGCCCAATTTATCTATTTTCCCTTGGGGGTGTACGCTCTTTCTTTGCCAGTGGTTTAGACATTGATGGCTGTGTATTGAGTTATTTTGAGGGCACAACAAATACTACAGCAAACAGATGACCGTTGGCGTCATCATCACAAAACAAATGCCCTGCAACTATTGCTGGAAGAACACAAGCTGCTGGTGGCAGCGTATAGTTATCAAAGTAAAATAGATATCTCACTAAAACTTAACATAATAAAATAAGAATCAGAAACAAGGACTCACCAACCAGCCATGACCAGGTATAGACGTCTTGCCGTGTCTCTTGTTCCACAGCAGGTCCTTAAATCAGGAATATATGTATATAAATGCCACGTCCAGAAAAAGAGAGGGTTAATGGTCATCCAGTAAAAAATCTATCCCTATGCCCGGAAAGACCCTAACACAACCCTTAGCAGGAAAGTCTTCCCAAAATGGATGGTCCCGCAAAAAACTGGCACCTGTTGCACTCTAAAAATTATCCCTACACTTCTGGATAATACTCGCCGTTTCAAAACAAATATTTCACCCAGACACGTTTCAATCAGATGTGACTGAGCTCCTCAATTGGTGGCAAGTAAAGGAGTGGTAACAACAACAGTGTGATACTGGTACCGATGTTCCTCTGGGGTACTGAGCCAGTATGCTCACAGGGAATAGTAACCCTCTCAAACTTCCCCAGACAATTCATAAATACCAACCACTATCAACACTTGCTCCAATCACAGAGCTTACCCCCACTTTCCTTCTCCACATATCCATCACCAATAGCTCTCCAAAAGACTTCACCTCAATTCCCAAAACAGATGGTGAAAAGGTGGATGTTTCACATCAATGTTAAGATGGGTTTGCAGAGGTAAAGGATAACATAGCATGACTAAGACTTCCAAGTACTACTTTGGCCTCCTAATTCTCCAGACTTGGATCCAATTGAGCATCTGTAGGACTACCTCAATCTTCATGTTCGCTCTATGGAATCAGACCAGTATATGACAAGTATAAGAGGTTTAATCTAATAATTTGGATTTTCTAGTAAAGTCACCATACATTTTTGACAAACATCAGCTTAATCTCTGGACTAACTACCATCTAATGTGAGTGTGGGTGTCTATTTTTTCCTTGATGGCAGATGTTGGGGGAACAAAAGAATGGGGCATGTCAAATTCTAATATACAGTCGTATAAACGAAAAGATAAGCCATGGCACTCACCGGTATGATATACATCTTCTTTATGAATACATATCCAGGGACAGCACAGAAGGGGAACTTTACACCGCTCCGACGGCCATTTCACGCTAAACTGCTTATCTTCTTTGTGATACGACTGTGTATAGAAGCTGATGCTGTTTGCAGCCGTTTTTAGTTTTTGCCTCCTTGTGTTTCAACAATCGTAACTTTTTTTAGATTTTCAATGACACAGTTGTATGAGGACTCGTTTTATTTGAGATAAGCTGTACTTTATTTATAAGTTAACTTAAACTATTCCCCCATAATTGCAGAATTTAAAAAAAAAAATTTGTTTTATTACATTTTTTGACACCATTCACATTTCACACTTAATAACTTGTTAGATTAATTTTACAGGTTATTACGGTTTTGTGGATATCTAATATGTGTAGGGTTTTTTTGTGTGTGTAATGTATTTATTTTTATTATTTATTTATTTTTGTTTAGTTTTTTACTTTTTTTTTTTTTTTTAAATCCCATGAAGAGATAACTGGTTTACTTTTTTTTTTTTTAAACACTTATAATATACTATACTATCATACATTATAATCTGTGTCAGTCTGACAAAGGCAGTGATCAGGACAGCACACAGTCTGGTCTGATCACTGGCTTGTTACACAGACAGCCCTGGGGCCACTCTAGGTCCCCAGGGCTGACTGTGCAGATGTTCCCCGCTGTGTCGGGTCACCGGGTGTTCCGATCACCCGACAAAGCATTGAAACCCTTTGATTGCGCTGCGGTGACGATCCGCCGCAATCAAAGGGTTAAAGCACCGGGGAGCGGATGTTTCTCCCACTCCCCAGTGCTTGCAGCAGGTGCACTGGGATCAGGGCTGTGTACTACAGCCCCAATCTCAACGCTGCTGCGGCGCCCGGAGCCGCAAACTCCGATGTCTGCAGCGACGCCAAAAGACGTTGCTGCAGACGAATGACCTGAAATGCCCGCTGTCAAAAGACGGTGGGTGGTCGTTAAGGAGTTAAAAATCAGCCCGTAATATAACCACCCTTAGGCAAGGTCTACACAGCACAGGATTTCGGTCAGTTTTTCAGCGGATTCAGTACTTTAGATCCGCTGAAAAAACAACCATAGTCAGCACTGTGTAGTCCTCAATAGAAAACCCGTTTTGTAGTATACACAGCACGGATTTTTTCTGAGGTTTTCCTAAACCGAAAACCGTCTGGCGGAATATACAACATGTTCTATTTTCCGCCAGAACCACGTCGGATTCCTGCGGCCCCAATGTGCTGGGCCACTGGGAATCCAAAATCCGACTGCCAGTTTTTGCATAAAAAACCCGCAATTTGAAAATGCTGTCGGAATTTGGGCGCCATTTTCAAATTGCTGTATAGACATAACCTTACTGTATTAGAGTCACAATCCACATGAAGAAAGTTTTGTTTACACTTGAAATTGGAGCTTGATAACAAGGATTTCTCTGTCTTGCTGGCAAAAGAATCAAATTACTATTTTTTTCTTTTAAGTTGATATATTGTACAAGTGAATTTTCCTGGAGACTGATCACAGCATTGCAATCTGTTATATTTCTGTTTCTCCCTTAGTTAACAGAATTGAGGGCATAGAATACAGGCAGATGTAAAAAGAATCTTAAGTGTAGACAGCTATGACAAGCTGTCCATATGGGGGTATCACGGGACCTGCTTTGTGCCTTTGTCATGTATTGCTGTAGATAAATAATTTTCAAATTTCCAATACACATCGAGTAAAAGTGACTAAAGAATGAGTCTAAATTGCCCTTGATCTATGATCATGCGGTTTTGGACTTCATTCATAAAGTGCGGTATTGGTTGAATTCAGTTATACTTTTTCCTCTGGACTGAAAAAATGCATCAAAATCTTCATCAAAGTAGTACATTGTGTGTGTTTAGGGTGAACCTGCACTGCTATTTCTACAACATTGAACTTCTTTAAAGGGGTTGTCCACTAAAAATCTGCATTGGGACAAGGGTAGTCCAAAAAAAACCTGATACTTACTTAGATGTCCACCGCCGCTCCCACTCTGGGGATTCTGTCAATCCGCTCCTGTTGACTTTTGGGTTCTTGCCCCAGCACACTGGAGAGGCTCGTGCTTCATTGTCAGTGAATAGCCTGTGTTGGGGTGAGAACACAGAAAGGAATATGAGCGGTAGCGGCAGGGGACTGCTAGTTAAGTTTTAAGGGGTTTTACCCTGAAGTAAAATTTATGTGGGAAGCTTGCAAATTAAATAATAAACATTTTCTCCATTCATCATTATTAAAAATTCTGGACCATTTTTGTTTTAGCTGCTCCCTTAGTGATTCATAGTGTACAGCTCGTCTCTAGGAGATACGACCAGTGATGATAGCTCATGAGTCCTGGCCACACATGCTCAGACATCACCTCTCCTCTTAGGCAGCTACTGTCCATTTCTTCCCTGCTTAGTAATCACACACACTCACTGCTGAGCGAGTGTTGAACTTCAAGTACTGTCATTCTATTTCTGCCCTCTATGCTCCTTAGTAATTAGTCAAACATTGAAAATAAATAAAAGGAAAAAATAAATCTCTGTACACTGAGAAAAAAAATCCACGTTTGGTTCCTGCAGGGATTTAACCTCTTACCAACATTGGACGTATGTTTATGTCCTGATGTCGGTAAGGAGCTTTGTAGTGGGATTGCAGCGCTGGGTGTTGGTGGGTAATTGCAGCTAACACCCGGCGGTTACATTGTCGCCGCCCTCCCGCGCTGTTTAATCCCTTAGACGCCACAGCAACAATGGCTGCGGCATCTGAATGAATGAGAAATGGTGCCACACACCGTTCCTCACTCCGATCGGGACATCAGCGGCGAGATCGCTGTGTTTCGATTGGTGAACATGGCAGCTGGATGCCTTGTGAAGTCTTCCATCGCCACCATGTTTTCAATATCCCCACTTTCGGCCCCAGGCAGGACTCAAAGGTAAAGTAAGAAGAAAAAAGTTTTAAAGTGTAAAAAAATAAAACAATATTAAAAGTTCAAATCACCCCCCTTTTGCAATTTTACAATTAAAAAAATAAAATAATAAAAATGTTACACATATTTTGGTATCGCTGCGTCCAAATAAGTCAGATCTATTAAAATATAACATAAATTATCCCTTATGCTGAACACAGTAGAAGAAAAATTTGCAGTTTTTTGGTCGTTTCACGTCCCATGAAAACTGGAATAAATTTAATCAAAAAGTCCCATGTATTCCAAAATGGTACCAATAAAAAGTATACTTCAGCCTGCAAAAATTGCAACTTCACTCAAGTCCGTAGGTGTTAGTTCAAAAAAGTTATTGGTCACAGACAATGGAGCCACCATGCAAATTTCAAAGATACGTTTGGAATTTTTTTTTACGGTACCAAAACATAACTGATATGTTCGGTATTGCCGGATGCGTATCAACCTGTAGAATACAGATAACACATAATTTTTAGCGAAGATTGAACGCCGTAAAAGCAAAACTCCCCCGACTATGGAGCAAGTACGTTTTTTTCACATTTTGCCCCACTTAGAATATTTTTGCGGTTTCCCAGTATATTCTATGGTAATATAAATAACATCATTAGAAATTACATCTTGTCCCGCAAAATAAAAGCCCTGATATGTCTATGTAGATGGAAAGATAAAAAAAAGTTATGGCTTTCAGAAGACGAGGAGGGAAAAAAATTAGAACCATATTATTATGACCGTCCGTCAGGAATGGGTTAAACCCAGGACAGCTATGCTGAAATGCAGAGGTGCTAACCACTCAGCTTCATTGTAGCTACTTACTGCTATTTACTTAAACAGGCCTTTGTTTGACTAGAGTGAGCACACTGTGGGGTAAGGCATAGTGATGTAAAGCCTGCTGGGTCACAAGATTAGCAGTTTAAACAAATTGCACACGCCCCCTTTTTAACACACTGAAAGCTCAAGCAGGACAAACCAGGCAAGGAATGCTTTTGTGGTAAAACCGTTTCAATTTAGTTTTGTTTTCTAGTTCACCTTGGCCCCAATGCATTGTAATTTTTTTTTTTGAACAGACAACCCCTTTAATTTAGAACCTAAGGCTAAAAATACTCAAAGGGATTGGCACATTTTCTGTTTTAGGGTTGCTTATCGAGAATTTTTTCATATTCTTGTCCCCGTTGTGAGAAACCATCTTCACCATATATATATATATATATATACAGTGCTTAGCTATACACATTGCAATGTTTATATCTTGGCTACAAATTTATGATGCATTTTGTATTTTCCTGACAAAGGTACATCTGGCTTTTCCTGCCATGTAATATTGGAATTGTGAGACAAAAAGGTGCATTTAACAAAAAACTGGGTTGTCATGGGAAATCCAGACAATTCAGCAGTATTGTGGAACATCAGCCCAGCAGTTTTATTATAAAGTGTGGCAGAGGAGAAGGATTGTCAAGAAGACCCTCTGGGAGTGTGTTAATGTTTGGTATAAACTGCCCTGATCTTGGAGTTTTTCCCTTAAGTCTTCATTAGTAATAGTGTTTGGTCAGGAAAAATTGGGGATTTATCTTGAGAGCCAAATTACCCACACTTACTGAGACATGTAGCATTGGACTGTGAAGGATATATATGGAACACAAATGTAATGTAATTATAGGATATCATCATATTCTGCAATAATTAATAGAAATAAGTTCTAAGTAGCCTTTTATGGGTTTGGGTTTAGAACTAAAGTCCGATTTTTCAATGAGTTTCCATGGATTTGCACAAGAAAACTTATCATTATCGACATAATCTTTAAAAACATGTTGTGGGAAAGCTGAACTTAAAGGGGTTGTCTCGCTACAATAAATAGCTTTCAAAATGTAGGGAACACTAAAAGAAGACATTTTCCAAATGCATTGCTTTGTTCATCTTTTTTGGTTAATGAGCTACAAATGATTTTATCACCTTCCTGGCTCTATTTGGTTCCCCCAGTTACCGACCTGGTCTGGGCAGCCAGAGTGAGAGTGTGTGTGTTATCTGAACTTTCAGACAAAACACTAATTACTACTGTTTACTTTAGATAAATCTCCTGCTAGCAGTTTCAGAGAAGCTTCTAAGCTAATCTAAACTAATTAGCAGACTCAAAACACAGAGTTGAATACATAGAGTTGAATACACTGAGTGAATGCACTGAGCTCGTATGCTAATTATAGACAGTCTGACCAGGAATTGACAGGATGCATCTATGAAACTCTGAGGGGAGACAACCCCTTTAAAATACAACGGTCAAGAGATGAGTGCAAACAGATGAACACTGTAGGTTCTAAGTGCCCTCAACATGGTTTTTCTCATAGTTAGCATTAACTGGGCATGGAAAACTAATGATTTCAGTGAAAAATGGCCTTGAATTTGTTACTAGTAGCCACGACTTGCTGAAATTGCTTGGGCAGCTAAGCTCAGCCAGTGCATATCTAAATTAAGGCTAAGTAGAACCACATGGGTCTATTTCCACAGATCCCCTTGTTCCATGCATTAGTGGTCTCCTGGATCACCAATGGACAATTGTTTTTGTGAAGATTTTTACAGTATACTCTAAGGTATGGTTCACATCTGCGACGGAAGTTCCCTCAGGAATGACAATAGGGTCTTCAGATCCTTTTGTGTGTTTGCACCTCTGCAATGGAGGTTCTGAATGAAAACCTCCGACACAGATGTGAACCAAGTCTTAGTAAGAGGTTAAGGCTAAAAAACTATTTGAATTTTATTTTGTATTATCTATATTACCTATTTACTCTTTTCTTTTTCTTTTACAGATGCTGGTTTTCTTTCGCATGGCTCAACATCCCCAACAGATCCTGCTTCTTGGGATTGCAATCACGCTAGTTCTGAAAAATGTGATTTCAGCATGACTCAGAGGCCAACTCCCCATGACGTAGACCCCACTCTTCATGGACTTTCCCCACTTCTATCTTCTCCACCTATATTTATTACACTGCATGCTGATTGGAACACATCAGTGGCTGACTGGGGTGTTGCTTGGGAAGCCCTGGTATATGGCTCGGTTGGGCTATACGGATCTGTGGCTCTACTTGCTTTACTTTCCGTTTTCTGTCTCGTGTTCAGATGCCCCTCATGTGGTTTTTATTTTTTACTTTTACACCTGCTATTGATAGCATTAGGCAGCAGTCGGGCTTTCTCCCTCTTCTATGATGCCTATGGCCACCAGGATCGTCTCCCAGCCTTCACTGCCTTGCTTCTACATGACCTAGCTTTCCCCTGTATGACATCAAGCTTCAGCATTGCATTCCTCTTGCTCTGTTCAAGATTTCGTCTCCAGCATTCATCTACAAGCTTTCCACGAATCTGTCTATTAGCGTCTGCAGCATTTCTCCACTTTATCACTGCAGGAGGAGCAGTTGTAGTTGTTGAAATTTTACAGCAGTTCCCCTTCCTTCTTCTGGTTTCTAGAGGTTTTTATGTTGTGTTAACTGTTGTTCTATCTTTCTCCTTCTTCATTTTTTGCTGCATTGCAAGAACCCATAGCACCCAGATCTATGATCTCAAAAGTTCTGCCCCTCCTACAGAATATATTAGTGGATGTCCTTTTGCAAACCTGAAAGACTGGTGCAGAGCAACCCTTGTTGTTCTTGTTTCTGCCAGTTTTGGTATTTTGAATGCTGGCTTACAGTTGTATGCTGTACTCTATGCCATGGGCTATGGTGGCTCCATTGTTTTTGGTCCTTGGCCTTGGTGGGCATTCCAGTTAAGCTCAAGTCTCTGTGAAGTTGGCATCTGTTTACCTCTTGCACTCATAGGAGCCTACCCTATTTTTTGTGCCAATGAGATTGGAAGAACCAATTGCTGGACCCAGGTGTTTCGCCTTTCTCCGGGTCATGTAACAATGAAGGCACCTATTTTGCAAAGCAATCATCAATGGGCTTCTTCTCAACACGAAAAGCTACTTGTTTGTGACACAATTGCTAGAAGTGACTCCGAATTCTTCCCACTCTACACTCTAGTGGAAAAACGCTTAAGTCATGGAGAGGACCTGAGCTTAATTTACCACAGCAACAAAAGTCTTGAAGTTCAAGGTTTAAGCCTTCCCCATGGTTCCAACACACCCTCATATATTAGTGTGCAGATAGACAGTGACTCGACTGTTGATTTTCGCCCCCCATCTCCTATTAACCTAAGACGCAGCATTGATGAAGCACTTTTTAGTGAATCTTTGATACCTAAGAGTCTTTTTCATGGCACCGCCTTGTCCAGTAGCTTGTCTCTCACCGTAAAAAGTTCCACACAAATGGAAGACTGTGTCTTTAAAGAAAAGGCCTCTGATAGGGGACTTTATCGAACTTCATCGTGCATGGAGATAGAAGCAGGATTACCCATAATACAGCCTATGCCAAGCACTAGGCATGACACCCCAACTTCCTCCTCTCCAGGGGCCTGGAGGGGAGAGCAGAGCACTGCTAGTTCTTTGTGTAAAATGTCATTGGATGGATCATCCATGGTGCTTTGTTCCAGTCCTGAGCATGTTGCTCCCTCAACTTGCAATCTTGAAGGAAAGCAGGAACCAGGTTGCAAACCAAAATCAGTATACCATACATTGACGCCACCATCACAGGAGTCATTGGATACTACAGCTCAGCCAGGATGTAGTCTGAGAGATGACTTGATAAATGTTTTTTGGACCAATCGATGCTTTGAGCGTTTGCAGTGACACCATTGACTTGTAAATTAAATTAAGAAATGCAGTATTGAAAGAGAAAACACTTAAGAGCACTCTGTCAAGCAGACATCTCACATATGATGCAAATATACTGGGCAGAGGTGGTTGTTGGCAGAACTGACATCTTTATATATGAGTGTTTTTAATTCTAGAGAATCAAGAAAAGATGTATTTAGATTTCACTCTACATATTTTATATATTTAATCATTAAAATTTGCCATCTTTAAATGAAAAGACTATTTTTTTGGAATAGATAACAGTAATTTAGCTAATTATGTAGGTGTAGAATTGAGAGGTTACCCTTCATTTCAGATGGATATATTTGCTAACTATTCTATCTGCATATAAGGCTAAGTGATTAAGAACGTTAAAGGGGTTTTCTCATTACAATGATTAGCTTTTAACATATAGGGAAAGGTAAATGAGGACTATTACCAAATTCATTGCCGTTTTGATTTTACTTTGGTCAGGAGATAAAGAAGATTTTATCTCCTCTTAGAGCATGTCCCCACTGAACAGGTTTTTGGACGGTTTTTAAGGCGGTTTGCGGTTTTGCAGACCACCTGAAAAACCAGCCGAAAATGAGCACAATGGTGCTCTATGGAAAACCCGTGCAGCAGTCCACACTGCACGGGTTCTCCGTCCGGCGGTTTTGCCGCCCACGGGCTGCCCGCAAAACATTGTACCTGCACATTCTTCCGTCCGTTTTTCAGACTAAATCTGTGCAAGTCAATGTGAAAGGGGAGGCTTTTTCTCCGCTCATCGCGGAGAAAAGCCGTCCCCCCACGGCTGTGGGGACGGCCGCAAAACAGTGCAAATACCGGTCGCATAACCGACCGGTATTTGGCACTTGCACCCTTAGAGTACACAAGTTTCTCTAGTTACCGGCCACCTTTCTCTCTTATTTGATGGATTTAAGCTGCTGTCAGTCAGTTCCACCATGGTGAGTCACTGCCTGCAGAACCTTATCTCTAGCAATAGAGTTTGTTAACTAAATGACAAGCTTTCACTCTGTAGACCTCTGTAGACTTGAGTACTACATTTTAAAAGCCTTCAGCAGTCATGTCACTGTAACAGGATAAGCCAGGAATAGCAGAGATGATATGTCAATCACTGCTATACACCCATCCACAGGTTGACCAGGAAGTGTGAGTTTAAAGCTGGCTGTGGCTCCGTGAAACTGGATGATGAGAAAACCCCTTTAAGATAGAAAGGGGCACAGTTATAAAAATGGTGCAAATATATATATAGATACATGATTGATGTTTGGCTGATATTGTTGCATGTTCTAGTTGTTCTGGAAAGTGGCCCAATTTGTCTAGGCACTTTTGTATACAACTCTGAACATCCGGTTAGAGTTGGTCACACCAGGTAAACAATGGAGAATAATCTGTCACAGATATATACGCTATCATAATGCTTACACCAAAACAACATATGCACAACCCTATTTTTGTAAATATGACTCATACCAGAAAAAACAACTGTGCCATTCTCATTAGGAATACTGTCTGCAAAATGACAGCTGCTATAAATGTGCTCTAAAATGTTACAGTTTTTATATTTGATATCCTATAGGTACAATGAAAGTTTTAAATGTATGTTATGGCCACATTATCACGGGTGTATGTCGATCAGTATTTTAGGACCTGCACCAGGTTTTAGTCTTTGGGGTTTTTAGGTGCAAAATACTGACCAAGATACGCAAGTGTAAAGGTCTTGGATTCAGACATTGCGTAATTGTTGTAAAGGGTGGAAAATTCGCACCAGAATTTCACAGCAAAGTAAAGTACAATTTAACAAACCCTAATTGCTCACAATATGCCCTGTCCATTGTAGAATAACGTGGATTTTCACCGCAGATTTCATTTACCGCAGTGTAACTGAGTAAAATTTTTGTTAAAAATTTGCTCCTAAATCAACCACAAAATCCATTTAGATTTCATTGCATATTTTTGGTGCCGACTTAGGCTCATTCCACTACATAACTTTTACGCAATGTGTTAACATAGTTTTAGAGTGAGATTCCTTCTACAAATAATGGATATAAAACTTCTATACACCATTGTAAAGCTCAACATAAATTATGTCAATCTTTTTTTTCCATTTTTAATGTGACCTTATAATATAAAAGCAAAAAATATAAATTGATATTTTTTAGGAAAATTCTTTAAAACTTGAAAATAAAAGTATAATACCCTAGTTGCCAAAGAGTGAATGGCCTTTTGTAATTGGCTTATAGTTGAGTATGGAGTTAACCAGTCATGTTCTGAAATGAAAGGAAAGTGAACAAATGAGGCTGTGTTCACACTTGAAGTACTAAGGATGAAAAAGCGCATATTGTGCAGTATATTTTTTTCAGTGGCGTACTGTATAGAAATGTGAAGTTTGCTGTAGTTGCCTATGCAGTAAAAAAAATACTGACAAAATACCGACAAGGGCCAAAAGTACACTCGGCCCAATAGGGGCCTATGACTATGATTAGTATATGCACCAGGAGCTTTCCTGATGCGTCTAACAAACATGTTCACAAAAATACGATCTAAAGCCTAAGGGTATATTAAAGGGGTGTTTTGGGACTTAGAAAAGCTTGTTTGTCCTATGGGGTGTGATTAGAAATAAAGAAACCTTCTTACCTCTGTAATGCCCCCGTTGCATCCTGGTGGCCGTCCCATACATCCCGGCTGCACTATGAACGTCCATTATTCACGTGTTATGTGCAGCCAATCACATGCACATCCAAATTAAAGTACAAATTAACAAACCCTAATTACTCACAATATGCCCTGTTGGCTTCTTTTTTTCTATTTCTAATCATGCCCCATAGGACAAACGAGCTTTTCTAAGTTCCGGAACACCCCTTTAACATGTACCAGATTTGTTGCAGAACTTTGTGTGGCTGAACATTAGGTCCATTCATGTGATTGGGGTGGTTTCAGTAGGATTCACATGGATTTTTGCAAGTCTCAGTCAGCTAAACAGGACAGTCTTGGACACCTGTCACCTATCCTATGCTTTTTTTTGCAACCAGATCATTTTTATTTAAAGAGACAAAAATACCTTTACAAAGTAGAATCTGCAATGCACATCATATACATGAGAGGGGTAATAAAGGAAAATATGTACAAATCAAGTAGCATTGCTTAGAGATTAAAGAAAGGCCTAGAAGGAAAACTGATCGTTTGTCTCAGAAAAAAAATTAAAATGTTATAAAAACAAAAACCTAAAGTCCCCAAAAACCCAACCCCACCAAATCATAACTATGTAGGACGAATTGACCTGCGACCCATCTAGTAAGACCATACATGCCAACTCTCCCGCTTTTGGTGGGGGGGTCCCGCTAATTGGGGTCCCCCCCCGCCCTGCCGGCAGAGTTGGCATTTCTCCCGCCGCCAGCAGGCAGCGGGGGTTCTTTAACTGACCGCAGCGACAGAGTAGCGCTGGTGCGCTATTCTGGCGCCGCCGGGCCGTTCCCACAGGCGGGTGAAGCGGCCGCAGCGGCCGCTTCACCCGCCCGGAGTCTCACGGTGCAAGGAGGAGGCCGGAGGGATCGGTCCCCGCCGCCCTCCTCCCCCTGTATGTACAGCGCCGGTGTGCGCCGTACATACAGGTCAGCGGCGCAGGGGGAAGTGAACGCGCTGGCTCTCATTCCCCTGAGGAGATCAAACGGAGGCGGCCCGCGCTGCAGGAGCCTGGTCAGGTGAGTGGCTTTTATTATTTTTATTTTTAGGGGGCACTACCTGGCAAACAATGGTGGCACTACCTGGCAACACAGGGGGCTAGTGCTGGCAAACAATGGGGGCACTACCTGGCAGACAATGGAGGCATCACCTGGCAACATAGGTGGCACTACCTGGCAAACAGAGGGGGCACTACCTGGCAACAGAGGGGGCACTACCTGGCAAACAATGGGGGCATCACCTGGCAACAATGGGGGCACTACCTGGCAAACAATGGGGGCATCTACCTGGCAAACAATGGGGGCATCACCTGGCAACAGAGGGGGCACTACCTGGCAAACAATGGGGACAACTACCTGGCAACAGAGGGGCATACTGGCAAACAATGGGGGCTTCACCTGGCAAACAATGGGGGCATCCTACCTGCTCAACAGAGTGGGCAACGGCAACAATGGGGCATCTACCTGGCTAACAATGGGGGCACACTGGAACAATGGGGCACCTGCCAACAGAGGGGGCAACTACCTGGCAACAGGGGGCACTACCTGGCAAACAGTGGGGGCATCTACCTGGCTAACAGATGGGGCACTACCTGGCTAACGAAGGGGGCAATACCTGGCTAACAAAGGGGGCACTACCTGGCAACAGAGGGGGCACCACCTGGCTAACAAAGGGGGCACTACCTGGCTAACAATGGGGGCATCTACCTGGCAACAGAGGGGGCAACTACCTGGCAACAGAGGGGGCACTGCCTGGCCACGGCGGCACTATCTGGCTAACAAAGGCGGGCATCTACCTGGCTAACAAAGGGGGGCATCTACCTGGCTACAGAGGGGGCATCTACTTGGCTACAAGAGGGCATCTACTTGGCTACAAGGGGGCATTTACCAGCCTGTAAGGGGCACTACCTGGTTATGGGGGGCTACTACCTGGCTATAAGGGCATCTACCTGGCTTTCTTCCAAAGCCGTCATGCAGTTAGGTGGAGTGGGTGTGGCTTTTTGAAGGGGCGTGGCACACCAACAAGATGGGCGTCGCCGTCCACTACAATCTCCTGCTTTTTCAATTTCAAAAGTTGGCAACTATGAGTAAGACATGGTAGTGATGTGATGTTTCCAATCCAGAGGAAATGGATGGAAATTAGGGTAAGAGCATGGAGTAGGGGTTTATGAAGAGCAAATATAAGGATTAAATTCACAAACAGCCAAAACCCAGTCCAACAGCAAGATGGAGGAAGGAAGGCCTGGAGTATTAAGCCATGATGCCCACATCTTTTCAAATTTACTGAGTGCTTTTCATTTTAAATTAACGGCCTTTTCCAACTTAATGATGATGTTGTTTGTTGTCCTGTGCCTCTTTAAATGAGCAGAGGGATAATCCTGGACTTGGGTCTGGTAAGGATATATTTAGTAATGAGGATACACCAAGAAACTGTTATGAGATTTTTGTGTAACTGTCAGAAATACCAATGACAACAGTATGGGTTTTAAAAAAAAGTGCATCAATGGAAAATTAGGGCTTGTCCCCATGGCTGTCACGGGGGCTGGCGCGGGTGCCGTCGCCCCCCACGGCCGCCCCCCCGGCCCGCATGGGTTCCGGCGCGGGTGTCGCGGCTGCCCGCAGCCACCCCCTCGCTGCGCGGGTCCCCGCGCCTGGTCACGTACCCGTCCTCGCTCCTGTGCTTCCTGCTTCTGCCTGTCCCGGCTGCCGCGCGCGTGGCGACTGGTCTGGATTTAAAAGGCCAGCGCCCCTGTAATTTGTCAATTGCCGGCCGCTGGTCCTATATAAGGTAAATGCCCCCTGCACTCTCTGCCAGTTTGTTGGTGTGTGTTTAATGAGTCTTGAGAGTGTTGGAGTTCCGTATTGATTACCCGTGTACCAGTCCGTTCCGCTACGTTTCCTGACCTTGCCTGTTTGCCGCCTGCCCTGACCGTCTGCCTATCTCTGACCACGAACCTCTGCCGCCTGTCCCCAACTACGTCTCTGGATTACGATTCTGTACCACGCATTACCCCGGCCACCATTGCAAGCAAGTCACATCAGGGGTAGCGACCTGGTAGCCTCACGCTGCAGCAAGTCCATCCCGCTTTGCGGCGGGCCCTGGTGAATATCGGGGGCTACTTAGGCCGTGTTCACGCGGCTTATTCCCGACGGATTTGTGAGCCGTATGGAGCTCACAAATCCGCCGTGAATAAGGGCCGGGACGGGGGCGGGGCCGGAGCGCGGCGGGGACGCCGCTCCCGGCCCCATAGACAATGCATTGTTTACGGCGCGTCCGCGCCGTAAATAATGTGCATGTCACTTTCTCCCCCCGCGGCGGAGGAGCGACGGAATCCACTGTTCTCTATGAGAGCAGTGGATTACCGTAATGACAGGGGCGGATTGGCGCCGTACTGAAGCGCAAATAAGCCATGTGAACGAGGCCTTAAACTCCGCACCCTGGCGTGGCTTAACTATCATCGCTTGCGGTGGTCCAGCGAATCCACCGAACCATTACAACCGCACGGGTTTGCAGCCGGTTTTTCAGATGGTTTTCGGTTTTCAAAAGCGGCTGACAAACTTAATAATGGACCTCTACGGAAAACCCACGCATCAGTCCCCACTGCACGGGTTTTCCGCCCGGCGGCTTTTCAGATCGCTGGTGGTCCGAAAAACATAGAACATGTTCATTCTTCTGCCTGGTTTTCAGATGTAATATGAACAGATCTATGTGAAGGAGGGGGGCTTTTCTCCGCTAATCGCGTCTAGGTGGGTTAAGGTGTTAAATGTTTGTTGCCAAATTTAAGTGTATATGTATAAAAAAAACAAAAAAAGTACTCTCTATAGTGCCTTGCATTTCTCACTGGCAGTAGCTTGATAGGGTCCTGATTAGGTCGTCACAGGTATCTGTACACATGCTGATTACAGATGCTCTGTTGTCTTCAAGTCTGGGGAGCTAGATTAGAACTTGGAAGTCTTGGTCATGCTCTTCCAACCAATTATGGACATTTCTAGCCCTGTGACATGTTGCATTGTCTTACAGGAAGATCCCTTCCACCCCAGGCAAGACAATCAGCATGTTAGGGGTGTATGTGATCTGCAGGTATGGATTCATACCCAAATGAGTTAAGATTGCCTTCCACATTGATAAGTGAGTCCAGTGAATGCTGGAAAACATTCTCCAGACCATAATGCTGCCACCACCAGTTTGTGTTCTTCCAGCAATGCTTGCAGGGTTTTGTTCTTTGGTGTTACTCAGCTGACACGCCAACGTCCATCCATTCAATGAAGCAGAAAATGAGACTCCTCAGAGAAGGCAACCCTTTACCAATCAGTGGAGGTCCAATTCTAATACTGCTGTGAAAATGAAAGCCTTTTCTGCCGATACAGCTTTGTTAGCAGAGTCGCAGGGACCCTCCAAATGCTTCAGAGCCCCATATGTAGTAGGGTTCACTGAGCTACTATTGTGAGCTACAGTGTGCCAGCCATTTGTCCACTCACTACATATTTCCATCACAGCAGTGTGTGAACAATTCACATTATTAGAATATTGCTACGATAATAGTTCCTCCTATGGACAAGAATATGGGTACTGTAATAATAGTTGCCACACCATAGGGAGTAACATTTTAGAAGCTACAGACATCAAACAGTTGGATCACTTTTTTCAAAGTTAATTGGCCTTATGTATGAAAACAGTCTAGTAGTTAGAATGTCTTTATTACCCAACCAATCAGAGACCAGTTTTCATTTCATATTGTACTCTGGAAAAATAAAAGCTGAGCTCTGATTGGTTGCTCTGGGCATCAAACAGTCTTACTGCTGGACAGTTTTCATACATAAGGCCCAATAATATCTTTTGTTTTACTCTAAGTATTGAAGCAATAAAAAGTTCAAACTTTACATATAAAATGTCCAGAGGCAGGTCTGCGCCGACCTACTGTGGCAATCAGTTTGCACTATAGAATAAGCATACAGATAAGTACACAAGCCAAATTCCTCAATTTATTAAGACACATCTGCAAATTACTCCTGCCGGGTTCCTGGGAAAGGAAATCTGCTGCAGACAAAGTGATCTACATGGATTCTGGAGATATTTTAAACTTTGATGGCTCCTTCTAAAGAGTAAAAATAGAAATAAAAAAGGATATTTGGATTTCTTTAATATGCTACCACATGGTTTTATTATAGGGGAAAAAACGGCAACTCTCAAAGTCTGTTTTCCTGCATAAAAACAAAATATGAAAGTCACAATGTAGCAGTATATGTAGGGTAAAATGTCATTGCAGTATGCACTAACAGCATTCCCAAATAATCAGCCCTCCTGCAGAGGGGTAACTAAAATTGAAGGTGCCCCATAGCAAAATCAGATGAGCCCCACCCCCTGATAGAAAACGGCTAAATAAGTAGGAATAATGGGGGGTACAGATAATGGCACCAAATATCAGAAAACTCACGTGTTGGTGCAAAAAAGCCACCAGCCTGCTATTACCCATAAAATTTAAAAAAATTCTTGAACCTAGCTGGGTCTCCTCAACCTTTGGGCCCAGAGTAACTGCTATGGTTGCTATAGCTATATAGTTACGCCTATGCTTCCCTGGCTCATGTGAATGTGCTGTGCCAGAGTGCTGCTGCTTACATGCAGTGGCACAGGCTCTTCACCCCTCTTTATGCACCTAAAATCAATCACCGGTAACAACAATTATTGCAATATGGATCCTACATCGTGGACAAATGGATTTTATAAAGTTTCTGCTGTAATCAAAAGTACTGTATGATAGGTCTATATTATGATAACATTGCTTTTTGTGATCCTCCTGACTTTGTTCCACTCCAGCTGGCAGGGGCAAGAGCTAATGAGACTTGAGTGTGCGTTACTTAAAGAGAACCTATGGCCATTCCTGACTTGTTTATTTTAATAAATGCCCGTGTTCCCTGTGAAATTACAATCCTGGAGCATCTTGCCTCAAATCGCCTATGTTTTGTGGTTCCCCTGTTATTCCTCCTAGAAATGAATTACCAATCTGTCATGTGGGTGTTACCAATTGGGACGTGTCCCAGCACAGTCTGACATTGTCCAATCAGTGCTGACAGTCAGTGTGTGTAGGGACACACCCAGTTGAAGACTAGAATGATAACACCCAGCTGACTGATTCAACAATATATTTCTGGAAGGAATAATAGAGGAACACAGAGTTCTGAGAGAAGATGCTGCTGTGCCACCAGTAGATAAGTACAAATCCCATATAGTAGACAGACTCCCAAATTAGGCAGGTATATGGTTATAAATAAATCTTCAGCGTAGATAACTTTATAGATGCATATATTATTCACAGATATTTTATTGAAGATATATCACATTTTCTTGTAGCTTCACAAATTAAGACAGAAATTTTTAAAACCTGTGATATGTTCATCATATGCGGCACGCTTTTTCCATCATGTTAGAAGTGTAGTCTTGTGTATATTGTATGCTAAAGAGGGTGGAGACCCAAAAATTTGCTGTGCTAAGCGCAGGCGTACTGATGGCTCGATTCCAATCCAACATGGAATATTAATTAATGCACTGAACAAAGTGGGCCCAATATGATGGAAGTATCCCAGGGTTAAACATTTCCTATGTCATTATTTGTGAAGTGAAAAATAGTGTTGATATTTCTTTAATAAGATATCTATAGATAATATATGCATCAATAAAAGTATCAACCCTGATGACTTATTTATGAATGATTGCAAATGGGGAGAGGAGAAAACCCAGCATTAGATAGCTACCTGTTATGCGTTCTTTATAGATATTGGTTGATAAGTAACACACTGCTCATAAAAAAGTTAGGGGTATTTGGCTTTTGGTTGAAATTTTAGAATGAACATAAAATTTGTTGAAAATATTTTTAATTGCACTAAATGAGACCATCTCTTAACTTTAGAATGCACATGTCCAACTGTTCAATGTTTCGGTACTTTTTGCACAACTTGCTGATCTGTAACAAGGAGCTTTATGGCAAAAATTCCCAACAGGTGTTTGATTCCTGAATTGCCCAATAAATTTAGGGGATCAATTTGAATTGATTGGGATTTAAACAGTCCTCCTCATCATGCTATTCACATTGCCCTCATGAGACCAAGAAAACACCTTACAATTGATCTGTTGGCTTCAAGCAGGATGCTCTCAGACAGAAGTGGCCTCTGAGCTTAAAGTGTTAAAGAGTGGCATCAGCAGGTTGAAACAGAGATACAAAGAGACTGGAAGAGTCACAAAAAAGTCAAAGAAGTGGACGTCCTTTGGCTACACCATACACTGATGACCGCTTCATTGTAAACCATGCCCTTCAGAACCAGATGATGAATGCCACACAACTTCAAGGCAGGTGAGAGGCAACCAGGTGTCACGAGTGACCATTCGTAACTGTTTACATCAATGTGGTCTGCGTGCTAGATGACCGGCAAAGATATCTGACCACACCACCAGGCACAGGCATCATCATCTTGCATGGTCCATCTACGCTGGACGAGGGACCAGCGTTCCTCAGTGCTGTTCAGTGATGGAACTTGATTCACTCTGAAATGATGGCCACCAACGATGCTGGAGACATCAAGAGGAGCGCTATTCATCAACCAGGTCAGGTACCAGTCAGGTACACTTGGAGGTTGTCTAACATGCAGACCACACTGATAAAAATGGTTATGAATGGTCTGACATGACACCTGGTTGCAGTGAAGTGGTCATCAATGTGTGATGTAGCCAAAGAACGTCCATGTCTTTGCCTTTCTGTGACTCCAGTCTCTCTGTTGCAACCTGCTGATGACATTCTGTGACACTAAGCTCAGTGGCCACTTCCATCTGAGAGCATGCTGCTTGAAACCTCATAATGGCGGTGTACATTTGATCAATTGTGAGGTGTTGTCTTGGTCTCATGATGTCAAAATGTGAACAGCATGATAAATACTGTTTAAATCCCAATTCAAATTGATCCCCTAAATTTATTGGGGCGATTCAGGGATCAAACACCTGTTGGGAACTTTGCCACTTAGCTCCTAGTTTGAGATCAGCAAGTTGTGCATGAAGTACTAAAACAATGAACATTAAAGGAGTTTTCTCGCTACAAATATCATCTCTGTAATGATGTGGAAAGTAAAAATAAGCAATTTTGCAATTGGTTTGCATTACCTAAATCATTTAGTATAGCAGCTATTAGCTAATCTGTAAGTATCGAACGCTAAATCAGCAGCCTGAGGTCGGGCCATGCCCTCTTTGCTGTGATTGGCTGAAGTATATTTAGTTCAACCCCCTTTTGATGGGACCCGTCCTCCTGTGTGGGACATGCCCCCTGTGCTGTGATTGGCTGCATTCACTTTCTGTGCTTATTCCCCCCTGAGCTGTGTCAAAGTGAAACTGAAGGCTGCTCCCAGGGACAGCTCTAATGTGAAGAATCTCGACAATGCTATCACTCCTCCCACCCATATGGCACACATATAATACACTCTGCTAGACACAATGACAAGATTTCCCTTTATGTAATTTTAGGGGGCTGTATTTATAACTGTGTACACCAATGCGGGTGCTCTGGATACGAGGAGGTTGTGGAATGAGATGACCGCTCTGCAGGCATGAGAACTGACCACTGCAGGAAGGCTGTAGAGCTGTGACATCCTCTCTCTCCCACTGCTCACACAGAATAATGATGTCACCATACTTCAGTGAGGCAGGACACGCCTACTGGGAGAGAGACCCGCCCCTGGATTTGAAGCTATAATAAAGAGAGAAAGCACTAGATGCCTGAGAAAGCCTGTACTGAGAAAATGCCTTTAACATGTGCAGAGATGCTCTCATTTAATTCATTTAGAAAAAGTTTCAAGACATTTTTATTCATCCTGAAATTACAACCAAAAGCCAAAAATCTCTAACTTTTTGTGAGTAGTGTGTAAGTTAAGAATCTAAAAATAAAATCCAGAAAATCCCATTGTATGATTTTTTAATTATTTATTTGCATTTTATTGCATGAAATAAGTATTTGATCACCTGCCAACCAGCAAGAATTCTGGCTCTCACAGATCTGTTAGTTTTTCTTTAAAAATCCCTCATACTCTGCACTCACTACCTGTATTAATTGAACCTGTTTGAACTTGTTACCTGTATAAAAGACAACTGTCCACAAACTCCAAATCAATCAAACTCCAACCCCTACACCATGACCAAGACCTGTACAAGGCTGGGATAAGCTACAGGACAATAGGCAAGCTGCTTAGTGAGAAGGCAACAGCTATTATTAGTAAATGGAAGAAGATGATACTTTTGGGGTGCTTTCTGCAAAGGAAACAGGACAACTGCACCGTGTTGATGGTTGGATGAATGGGGCCATGTATCACAAGATTTTGGCCAACAACCAACCCATTGAAGATGGGTTGTGGCTTGGTCTTCCACCCTGTCAATGAACCTAATTTCACAGCCAAGGCAAATAAGGAGTTGCTCCGTAAGACGCATTTCAAAGTCCTGGAGTGGAGCCCAGATGATTTTGTAATCTTTTCCGGCCTGATAAGTATTAACAACTCTTCTTCTAAAGATGTCACAAATTTCCTTCATTCATGTCCTGATACATTTCTACAAATGTGTTGTGAAAATCAGACTTTGATAAATCCCCATTCTTTAAATTGAACAGGTCACCCCAATAACACCCGATTATTATCACACTAATTGAAGATGCAAGAATCTAATTTGCCATTCAAGTGATCTACGAAGCCTAAAGTTTCACATACTTTGGCCACTCAGGCCATGTTCACACGGCTTATTTCGCAACGGATTTACAGCCGTATTTACGATTGTAAATCCGCTGCGAAATCAGTTACAAATAAGTAACAGGCCGTTTTACATTGATTTTAATAGGAAATACGTGTCGTCGTTCAGACGGCCACAATCTGTCCGGAAAAACAATTAGCATGTCGCTTATTTCCGGACGAATTCACCCCATATATGAATGGGGATGGTGAATCCGTCGGGAAATCAGTACCAAATACGTGCCACACTTAGTGACACTTATTTGCAACTGATTTCGGAACGTATTTAGGATCGGAAATCCGACGTAAATACGTTCTGAAATAAGCCGTGTGAACATTACCTCACAGTTATGCGATATCAGATCCTTTTCCTCAATTTATAAATGATCAAGTCTAATCATTTGGACCCATTTATTAGATTTTGTTCTTTACCTTTATTTAAAAAAAAAAGATTATATCAATCCGGCATTCTCATAAAATGCAGAAATTTATTGTTAATTTTTAAATCCAGCAGCAGACAGACAAGTTGCTGGACTTTAACATTAACAATACATTTCTACGTTTTACGAGAATGCTGGATTGATATAATCTTTCTTTGGAATATACTGAAGCCCTCCACTGTCCGTGCAACTCAAAACCGGGTAAGCTGGCTTTGGTCTTCTTTCATATATTCTATCTACCTTTATGTTCTGTGTGAAAATCTAATGCAGAAATATAGAAAAATCTGAAGGGTTCACAAACTTTCAAGGACTCCTGTATCTGTCCCTGACGGTATAAGTTCAGGAATCTAAAGCAGTGACACAGTTAAATCGGAAGCACATTCAAAAGGGTTGGACAAATTCTGGTCCCCGAGTTACCCTGGCAACTGAGCAATGTGTGCTGGCAACTGCAGCATTTAGTCCCTTTAGTGTTCTCCTCCTTTTAGATACCAGCTGTGAAGAAAAGGCCAGGTTCCAGCACATCTGCAGCCATATTACAGCATTAGTTCTATGTATGCAAGGTTCTTCAGCTTAATGTTACAACTTGTTTTTGCAGCCAGAGTTGAACGCCTTTATTTGCTAGAAACAGTAATTGCATCACACTTGGGTTTTATGACAGTGACTTACAGAGCCGTGTACCTTCTACAACAACGGGCTTTGAGATGGTTTGTACAAGGTCAATGACTCAAAGATTAAGACACAGTTCTATTTTTAGGCTGTGTTTTTGCAATTGTTATTTCATTTTATTTAATTATATTACATAGTGTTGTGCAGATGTTGCCATCCTTCGTATTACTCCCTGTCCCACTGGGGCTTACACGCTAAACTTCACATTAACCGGCTTGTTTTTGGAGTTTAGAAGGAAACTTGAATACCAAGAGGAAACCCACGCAAACACGGGGTAAATATATGAGCTCAATACAGATGTTGTCCTTGGTCAGATCCAGGCCCACAACCTCAAACCCACAAGGTAACCGTGTTAACCACTGAGACACCATTGGTCATGTGGTTGCTACAAGAAACATTTAACAGTAAGAACTGCAGTAAAATGCTACCAGTTTTTATACCAATTTTGGCCTTGCAAAAACATCTGAAAACCGCCTAAAATGGCATTAAAACCACTGAGGCTTTATTGACAGGTTGCGTTTTTCAACTGCGTCAAATGTGCAAGCAATAAAAAAAACAAATTTTTTTTGTTTTTAGTGCAAGAGGTTTTGGAACACAAGTAAAAATGAGATTAATTGAAAAATGCATGTGTTTTTTTCATGCAGTTGAAAAACACAACAAAAATGCAATGCGTGAAAGCAGCATGACAGGTACGATTATCTTATAACAATAGCACATGTCAAGGCGTTGTATAGATGAGGCACTTCTTAAAGGTGAGGTATTGGAAGAAAAAATAAAAATAGGATGGCATACGGATTTGAGTGATGGACAATCAAGCCCTATGGATCAATAGAGGTCCTACCATGCAACTTACAGGACTAAATGCTGCTAATATTTTGGTGCCAGACAGCACAGGACACATTCAGAGGTGTTGTGAGGTCCATGCCTTAACAAGCTTGGGGCAGTTTTGGTACAACTAGCCCTACACAAGACAGTTGGTTTTAATGTTACGTTTGATAAATGTTAACCAGAGTGTACCTTAAGGATGCTTTCACACGGTTTTGGTGCGTTTTTTGTGCAACAATGTATAGCATTAATTGTTGTGCCTTCCTGCACAAAAAACACATCCCAAAAAAAACCGCAACAAAACCGCACCGTGTGAAAGCACCCTAAAGCTTTTATATAGTTAGGTCTCAGAATGTCAACTACATCTTTTATTTGGATTTTTGACACAGTAGATTCTTTTTCTATCTTCCTAACATTGAACTTTAAACTAAATGTCCCCTCACTGGTCATTGCAAGGGAAACCCCAAGTAAGAGCAGGAAGGCTGTGTAGGTAACCTTCTTGGAGGAATACCCTTGTTAGGCCCCAAATCAGTGATGCCGAACGTTCAGGACGCATCACTAATAGCCACTGACTGCCAGGGCTCTACTGAAGCAATCCTTTTTCAGAAGGACAGTGGAAATGGCCCTATGGATTACTATCTAGAGATCAGATATAATCTGTGAGGGAACCTCAAAGAAAGTGGTTACTTCTTCTGTAGTGTCACCACAGGGGGAATAAATCCATAGCTCCATTAAAGCCAATAAGCTGTGTTCCATGCCTTGTGTGACATCCCAATACACTTTGGCGCACTGTACACCCTTGCATCTTTGCCGCATTTAAAAGTGTCATGTCTGGCGCAGATTGCGTCAAATTTTGGCGTACAACTGTTCATACATCTGTATAACATGGACCACCGACATTAGTTTGGCTCAAGCATCCAAAAAAAATGTACAGCCCATTCATCCACAAATTCACCCTACACACTTTCAGTAGTTTTTCATATACATCTGGAAACATCAGGAATTTTTGTTTTTCTGTAATAGTTGAGTAATGAAGTGGACTGAGCCAAAACCAGTGAGCCCTGCTAAAAGCATGTACACTGGTATGGAGCTTATACACTACTCACAAAAGGGATTTGTGGCTTTTGGTTGAAATTTCAGGATAATCATAGAATTTTATAAACATTTTTTTTAAATGAACTAAATGAGACCATCTCCTAACTTTAGAATGCTCATGTCCAACTGTTCAATGTTTCAGTACTTTTTGCACAACTTTGCTGATCTCTAACAGGAGCTTAATGGCAAATTCACAAAAACAGGTGTTTGATCCCTGAATCACCCAATACATTTAGGGGATCAATTTGAATTAGATTAAAACAGTCGTCCTCAACATGCTGTTCACATTGACATCACGAGACCAAGACAATGCCTTACAATTGATCAACAGTATCTCACCATTGCAAGGTTTCAAGCAGGATGCACAGTGGCCTCTGAGATTAGTGTCACTGAGTGGATGCAACAGAGGTACAGAGAGACTGGAAGAGTCACAGAAAGGCAAAGAAGCGGATATCCTTTGACTACATCACAGACTGATGACAGCTTCATTACAAACAATGCTCTACGGAACCAAATGATGAATGCCACACCACTCCAAACACGTTTAAGGGTATGTTCACATGGCGTAATTTCGGGTTGTACTTCGGGGCGTAATTGCGCAGCAATACGCCCGAAGTACAGCCTGCAATCACAGTAATATTATTGCTCTCATGGAGTGCTACGATAAGCAAATGTTTTTGCTGGGAAATAGGGGGGGGGGGGGGGGGGGTGAGTGAGGGCCAAGCCAGAGTGTTTTAGAAATCCATTTTTTCTTTTTTAACCATACCTTGATCTTCGACTCAAACCAAGTTTTCTTACACTGGGTAGGACAGTTTACTCTAAATTCTCTGATTTCATGATTCCTGTGATACGGTTAAGGCCTTCAGTACCAGATGCAGCAAAGCAACCCCAAAGCATTATGGATCGTCCACCAAGCTTCTTTCCCTGATAAGCTTCATTGTGCCGCCTGTAAACAAACTGTTGCTTTGCATTGCCAAATATTTGTTTCATCTGTCCACAGAACATTTTCCCAGGATTGTGGTTGGTCAAGGAAATCTTTGGCAAAGATCAGTCGTTCCTTTTTATGTCTTTTATTCAGCAATGGTTTCTTCCTTGACCCTCGTCCATAAAGCTCTGCTTGGTTTAGTCTGCAGCATATGTACCATACTTGTTTACAAACATTGACCCCAGACTGTTTCAGGTTGGCCTTCGGGTCTTTAGATGTTTGACGTGGTGTTTTTTCCACCATTCGCACCAACCTTCTAAGACAACTCTTGTCAATTTCCTCTCCCCCACCCCACATGTCCAGAGAGGCTCTTTATGGTTCCATGCTTGGCAAACTTCTTGATAACATTGCACACTGTTGAAACTGGGATTCCAAGCTCTTTGGAGATGGAGTTATACCCTTTGGAAGTCTTGTGTTTCCTACTAATTGTCACGGATTCCCCTGCGACCCTCATCCCGGGTTGCAGGCGCATCCGTGCCCGGACACCTAGCGGAGCCCTGTCCCACACTCGGGTTCGGGGTCCGCTCACCCTCGCTTTCCCGCCAGCGTCACTTGCCCGCAAACGCTTCCTGCTCACCTGTCTCCGTCCGCGGTGTGTAACCGCCCCACGCGCGCGGCGAGCGCTGCCGAGGCAGTTTGAAATTTAAAAGGACAGTGCCCGCCGTAAATCGCATTGCCGGGCACTGCTCCTATTTATGTCCCGGCCCCCTCCTTGCAGCCTTGCCGATCCCTTGTGGTATATTCTTCGGAGAAAGCGTCCCTAGTCTTGCCTATTCCTATCTACTGTGTACCGAACCTCGAGCCTATGTTTACCAACTACTAATCTTGCCGCCAACCCTGACATTCTGTCCGTCCACGTTCACGAACCTTAGCCGCCTGCCCTGACCTTGTGCCTGTCCCCGACTACGAGCCTGCCTGCCGATTCTGTACCTCGCTACCTTGGCCACGCAACGCAAGCAAGTCCCGCAGTGGAAGCGACCTGGTAGCCTCCCGCCACAGCAAGCTCCATCCCGCTTTGCGCGGGCTCTGGTGAGTACCGGGACCTACTTAGATTCCGCTCCCTGGCGCGGGCTTCTCACATGCTTGCGTGGTCCAGTGGATCCCCAACCAGACAGTGACAGTAGAATCTGGCCATGGTTCCGCCAAGGTGCCCTTGCCGAGCGCTTGCCAACATCACCACCGTCGAGGTCAAGCAATCTCAACAATCGCGCAGCAACGCAGCACTCGAGCCAACTCTCCTCCATGGTGCTAGGCAGCTCAACACTCGCTCAGCACACAGCAACCTCCGCCATCCTCCAGTGGTTGAAACTGCCTCAACGTTTCCTGTGTCTCTCGGTGATCCCAGTTTTCGGACTGTTGCTCCCAATCCAAGTTCGCCAGAGACCCCGAAACTCTGTAGGGGTTTATCACCCAGTGTCCTTGCACTGGAACTGATGGCCGACCATTCCTCTTCCGAAAGTGCGAAAGTGGCTTTCGTGGTCAGTCTACTCTCCGGGAAGGCCCGGGCATGGGCTTACACCTCAACACCTCTGTGGGACAGGAATGATCCAGGTGACGCGGACCTACACTCATTCCCAGAGAGTTCTGCAACGTATTCGAGGAGCCCAGCTTGTGCATCTTTCCGCCGAGACAGCTCTCCTAAATTACGCCAGGGGTGATTTGTCCGTTGTATACTAACGCGGTGCAATTCCACCTTAGCCACTGAACTGACATGAACGAGGCTGGTCTGTGTGCCTACCTTCAAGAAAAGGGCTCTCAGCCGAGTTACAGTACGGGACATGCCGCAAGTGGACCATTCCCAACTACCCTCAATGACTTGATCCGCTTGCCACCCCGCCTTGAAGTGCGCTTCTTTGAGCGGTAAGAGGAGCTTCGGCAAGAGCGTCCAGCTAAGCCCAACATCGCCGGTATTCCTCAGCCTAGGCACACGGGTGTTCCAGAGCCCTCCTTGCGCCACAGTCCGCCAACACCCCGAGGAGCCCAGCAGATAGATTCGGTCTCGCCTCTCTGCAGCAAGAGATTGCCACGCGTCGGCAAAGGAACTTGTGCAACAACGTGGCAATCCCAGAACATTGTCTGAGGAGTTGTCCCCAAGCGTCCCAAGCCTGCGGGAAACTCCAGCACCAAAGGATCTGTGGGAAGAGGCAATCCTAGGTCAAACACCTCCTCCGTCCAACGCCTGTTGATGCCAGTGCAGGTCTTGTACGAGGCTGGTCAATCTCCTTCCAGGTACCGGCGTTTCTGGATTCGGGCTCGGCCGGAACTTCATTCACTCAGTCCCTAGTGAAGCGGGTATCCCGCTCCCGGTGGTCCCTTGGAAAACCCGCTCGGTCATCTCGTCCGTCAGCGGAGCTCTTAAGCGACCCCAATCCAGTTTGTCACCAATGCCACTGTCCTCCACGTGGGGCGCTGCATCAAGAAGAAATCACCCTCTACTGTTTGCCCATCGCTCCTAATCAGTGGTCCTCCTCGGACTCCCATGGCTGCGGCTCCACTCTTCTACCCTGGACTGGACATCTGGAGAGGTGACTCTTTGGGGTCCCAACTGGTTGGGGGCGTTGTTTTGGTTGCACCCTCCGACCCGGTGCTTTCCTACTCCACTCGACCCTTCATCGACCGCTGCCGGCTCCGGTCCGAGTATCTGGAGAACGCTGTTGTGGTTCTCCGAGAGACAAGTCCGAGATCTTCCTCCGCCATCGTCCCCCGTACGATTGCCGAATCGACTTATTGCCGGGAACCGTCCTCCCCGGGGCAAGTCTACCCATTACGGTTCCGATACCCAAGCCATGTCAGAGTACACAATCCAGGAGAAACTCCGTAAGGAGTTCATCTGAAAGTCCTCGTCTCCCGCGGGTGCGGGTTCTTTTTTTCGAAAGAAAAAGGACCGCTACCGTAGTCCTACCTTACGGCCCTGCATAGACGAACCGGGTCTGAACCAAAGAAACACTGTGAAAAACCGTACCCACTCTGCCGTTGATCACAGAACTATTGTGACCGTCTGCGGGGCCGCAATAGATTTCTTTTCTCACCAAGTTGGATCCTGAGAGGGCCCTACAACTTGGTCCAATCCACAAGGGCCATGAAGAAAGAACGGCCTTCACACCAGGGATGGTTACTTTGGAGTTACCTGGTGACGCCCTTCGGACTGTGTAATACGCCTGCCGTCTTCCAGGAGCTCGTGAATGACATCTTCAGAGATCTCCTCTAACACCTGCGTGTTGGTTTACCCTTGATGACATCTTGGTGTACTCTCCTTACCTCGAGATCCACCGCAGCCATGTTCGTCCAGGTGGTTGAAGCGACTCCCCGGGAGAACCATCTGTATGCCAAGCTAGGAAGTGCCTCATCCATCAGACTATCCTCCCGATTCTGGGTTAGCGTCATTTCCTGACCAAGGTCTACGGAGACCCAACGTCGAAACGGTCAGCCGTGTTGCAGGGGCCACGCCCAGTCGTCGCGAGCTACACAGTGCTTCCTGGTATTCTGTAACAAGTAAACCGCCAATTCATCCCCACTTCTCTACCGCTAGTGGCTCCGATCGTGGCCCCTTAACCAAGAAACAAGCTAACCCACCGCAGCTGGCCCGTCGAAGCCGAAGATGCATTCTCGAAGCTCAGTCCGCCTTCTCTACGGTCACTATCCATTCTGCACCGGATCTCGCAAATCCCTTCACGTTGGAATGGAATGCCTCGTCTGTGGGAGCCGGAGCAGGGGGGGGGGGGGGGGTGGGGTGGGTGGCTGTTGGGGGACGCAAAAAGGGGGCCCACGAGTAAGACTGTAACATGTGGCTTCTTTTCCAATACGTTCCTCTCCGGCCGAGAGGAATTACACACATTTGGCGCCGGAGCTACTAGGCCATAAAGCTGGCATGGAGGAATGGTCGATATCTGTGGAGGTGCTCCGTCACCCATCCGCGATCTATTCAGACCACAAGAACCTCCAATATCTCCAACTGCTCAGCGACTTAGACCCACGCCCGGCTAGGTGGTCGCTCTTCTTTATCCCGGTTCGATTTCCCCAGATCCACATTCCGGCCTGCAGAGAAGAATGCGAGAAGCCGATGCTCTCTCCCGTGCCTCCCGACTGGTGGGTGAAGACACTAGAACCTCCAGAGCACATAAATTCCCCCAGAACGACTATCTCAGCAGCTCCAGTTGACACTCTGGAGGTACCTCCTTGAAAGACCTACGTGGCTCCCTGCTCTCCCTCCCGCAGGACGTATCCTTAAAAGTGGGGAATTGCTCATTGGTAGGCCGGGTCTCCCGGCGCCCGAAAGACCGTTCCACCTGATTATCCCGGTTATTCTATTGGTGGCCATAGCACTAGAGGGATGTCAAAAGGACTTCGTTCCAGTCTTGTAACTCCTGTGCCCTCACAAGACGCCTCGTCACAAGCCGGCAGGCCTACTACAGCTACTACCCATCCCAACTAGAACCGATCTCCCTCCTTCATCTGGCAACACCATTATTTGGGCGATCACTGATCGGTTCTCCTAGATGGCGCATTATTCCCGTTGCCAGCCTGCCGTCTGCCACCCGCCTGGCGGAGCTATTCTTCCTACACAGTGTTCCTTCTGCCTGGACTCCCTCAGCAAATCGTCTCGGACTGGGGATCTCCAGTTGCCTCCAGGTTTTATGGCGACCCTGTGTCCCGACTTCGTTGAAGCTCGACTTCCTTCGACTTACCACTCTCATGAAACGAATGGCCAGGTGGGAGAGGGTGTCAACGCAGGTCTATGGGACGTTACTACGCCACTCTCGTCTCTACATGCCAAGATACTGGTCCCAACTTGCTGCCCATGGGGCGGATACTCTTATAACTCCCCTACTTCCAGAGTCCGCGGGGGTCTCCCCCTTCTACATAGTTTAAATGGCCTGCATCCCCGCCCACCTCTTCCTCTGGCATCTCCATCCGAGGTTCCGGCGGCGACGCACTGTCCAGGACTGAAAGACCATCTGGTCCCACGACCCCGTCCTCTCTGCTCCGTGCTTCCCGAAGCGCACAAAGGCTCAAGCGGATAAAAGAAGAATCCCTCCTCCGTCTTCTCCCCAGGTGACAGGGTGTGGCTCCACGGCCAGAATATGTCCGCCTAAGATGCTTCCCACACACTGGGACCCCCGTTTCCTGGACACTCTTTTGAGGTACAGCCGCATTAACCAAAACCCTTCCTCCTACAAACTCCGGCTTCCTCCTACCATGAGAAACCCAAACTCGTTCCAAGTCTTCTTTTTACCTGAAACCCCTGGTCCGTACCGTTTTTCTCAGAAGACTGTCCCTCCTCCCGGTCTGTGGCTGAAATGCGCCCAATGTCCTTCGAGTCAGGAGATCTTGTATGAGGAGAACTAGAGGGAAAAGATACTATTTAGTGACTGAAGGGGTTCGGGCCTGAGGAGAGGTCTTGGAGCCGGAGGAGAACAACCTGAACCTCAGCTGCATTCCAGAAATTCCTTCACATCCCAGAAGAAGGGAAGTTCCAAGAGGGGGGGGGGGGCCCCCCACAAGGGGGAGGGGGTACTGACTCAGATGCCTCCTCGCGACCCTCGACCCGGGTCGACAGGCGCACCGTGGCCGGACACCTAGCGGAGCCCCGTCCCGTACGTCGGTTTTGGTGGAGTCCGCTCACCCTCCTGTTCCCGTGGCTTCACCTTACCCCTCCACCTCCTGCTCAGGCCTGTCTCGTCCCCCGCGGCGCGTGGCTCCGCCCTATGGCGCGCGCGCCGGCATTTGAAATTTTAAAGGGACAGTGCGCCGGTAATTGGGTCGTTGCCGAAGCGTACTGCTCCTATATATGTCCCGGCCCCTACCTGGCAGCCTTGCCGGATCCTTGGTTGTAAATTCCTTCGGAGAAAACGTTACCTAGCTTGCCTATTTCCCTGTCTACCGTGTACCGAACCTCGTGCCTATACTTTACCGACAACGAATCTGCCGGCCAGCCCTGACCTTCTATCCGTCCACGTTCACGAACGTCAGCCGCCTGCCCTGACCTCCTGCCTGTCCCCGACTACGAGCCTGCCTGCCGATTCTGTACCTCGCCTACCCTTGGCCGCCCACCCGCAATGCAAGTCCCGCCAGTGGAAGCGACCTGTAATCCCGCCACAGCAGTCTCATCCCCGCATTTGCGGCGGGCTCTGTGAATACCGGGACACTACTTCGATTCCGCTCCCTGGCGCGGGCTCTCACCATCGCTTTGCGGTGTCCAGTCAATCGCTTACCAGACCGTGACTCTAATACAGTCCCCTGATGTCTAAAAAAACAAAAAAAAACCGCTCATGTCTTCACCACTGTACCAAAGGAACAGGGCCCAACATGTCTTTTTAAACATGGAAGTCATCATTAATTTGCTAATTCTAGTCAAACGGGCACCAACAATTTCTCAAAATGTGTTTCCATACTAATTAAATGTAAATGGTGCCAATATCAAGATCAACCAATATCAACATCAAGCTTAAGGCTACGTTCACATGTCTGACTTTGACACTGTTTTCAGAGCATTTCCGCTCTTAAAACAGAATCAAAAAAAGCATCCAAAACATCCCCAGATCATTTTTGTGTGGTTTAAGCGCTTATTTGGAAGCTGTTTTGGGCGCTGAAAAAGAATTCAGCGTTTTTCAGTGCTGAAAATCTCCACATGAATCAATGGAGAGCTTCAAAACCTATTAACCCCTTACTGACATTGGACGTACGAGTACGTCCTAATGACGGTAAGGCTTGTGCAGGCCTTGTTAAGGCTTCCATCGCTGCCATGTTTTCAATTTCCCCACTTCCAACTCCTGGGGCTGGAAGTGGGGAAATCGCCATCTTTGTACACCCTAATGCATTGTATATACAATGCAGTAGGCTGTAGAAATGATCGTGCCCCCTAGTGGTGAAGCACTCTAGGGGACTCAAAGTAAAAAAAAAAAAAAAAAAAAAAAGTTTTAAAGTGTAAAAAAAAATTAAAGTTCAAATCACCTCCCTTTCGCCATTTTACAAATAAAAAAAAAATTTAATAAAAAAGTTACACATACTTGGTATCGTCACGTACAAAAAACACTGATCTAACATCAATTATCCCATACGCTGAACACGGTAGACAAAAAAAATTCCAAACACCAAAATTGCGGTTATTTGGTCATTTCATGTTCCCTAAAAATTAGAATAAATTTAATCAAAAACGTTGCATGTATTCTGAACTGCTAGCAATAAGAAGTACATTTCAGCCCGCAAAAAAATGCCCCCTAACTCACATCCATAGTTGTTAGTACAAAAAAATTATTGGTCACAAAAAATGGCGCCGTGGTTGCGAATTTCAAAGATAGAAAATGTTTGGAATTTTTTTTTTAACGGTACCAAACCATGACTGAAACCCTAAGGCTATGTTCACACGGCTTAATTGCGGGACGTAATTACGCCCCGCAATTACGCCGTGTGGACGGGGGCGGGATCGGGGGAGCGAGCAGGGGGCCGGCAACTTCGCCGGCCCATTGACTTGAATTGCCAGCGGTGCGTATACGCCGCTAGTAATTCACATGTCAATTATCTCCCCGGCCGGCGGATTCGCCGGGCGGGGAGGGGAGACGTAATCCATAGTTCTCTGAGAACTGTGAATTACCGTAATGAATGGGCCGTTTTCGGCCTGTAATTGGCGCACTTCGGCGCGTAATTACGGACCGAAATACGGCCCATTTTAAGCCGTGTGAACGTGGCCTAACTGTTTGGTATTGCTGGATTCGTATCAACCTGTAGAAATACAGACAATACATCATTTTACTGAAGATTGAACGGCGTAAAAACAAAACTCCCAGAATTTTGTTGCCGTTTCTCAGTATATTCTATGGTAATATGAATAACACCATTAGAAAGTACATCTTGTCCTGAAAAAGGCGAGGAGGAAAAAAACGAACGTAAAAAAAAAAAAAGCCTAAGCATTAATTTGTATGGGTGAAAACAGTGTTGAAAACCTCATCAAAACCTCATCTGATGAAGTGTGTTTCAGGTGAGGTTTTGATGCTGTTTTGGGCATTGAAAAAAAAATCAGCGTCCAAACAGCATCCAAATAAGCCCGAGCATACCCTTAGGGTTTTTCTTTTTTCCACCTTACATTGTATATTGCTTTAAAGTGTTGTTTATTTGCTCTTTTGTACTTAACACAAGTGCGCTATACAAAAAAGTTGTTTCACTTGATTCATTTTTTCCAGGAGATATTCCACAATATATACTTCAATTTAATGGATGCCAATAACAATGAGCAACACTGTAGCTAAAAATTGACATACACATGTGTAAGTCAATTATACATATAAGTCAGAAAAAAAATGACAATAATAAAAAAGGTGAACAAAATATAATACTTTATTATTATTATTAACATTATTTGAGTAAAACAACATAGAAATCACTGCATCAAGAATCTTCTTTCTCCTGTAAAATGTAAAAAAAAAAAAAAAAAAAGTGATAAGATTAAAAACACACATTAAAATAAAAAAATGCTCTTTTCCAGTTATTTGTATGGGGACTCACATGGAGCTATAAAAAAAAAGAATTAAAGGGGTTTTCCAAGACCTGTAAAGTAATTTACATATGCTATAGCTGCATTACTATCACATTGGACGAGAGCACAGAACTGAAAGGGGTATGAATTTCTAATACACAGCCTGGAAATGTAGTCTTCTTAAGGGGAACCTGTCAGGTGGTTTATGCTGCCCTGAGAGCAGAATGTGAAAGAGGGAGAGAAGCTGAGCTCTGTGATATATAGGGTCATATGATTTGGAAAAGGATTTCTTAGGTCTCCTGTTTACCACTGCCATACACAGTGATTGACAGCTTTCCCTGTATCAGTGTGTGTACATAGCAAACTGTCAATCACTGTATGTAGGCGGGGTCAGCAGTATTTTTAGTTTCACAGATTTTCTCTGCTCCTCTCCTCTATCATATAACAATATAAATCACAAAGCTCATCTCCTCCCCTCACTGGCCCATAGGCCCCTATCTTTAACCCTGAGCATTACTGATATGTATATGTGACATTTTTATATAAACATTACTTTAAACAGAAAAATGACACATAGCTAAAGCCGCACAAAGAACACACAGGTACACACCGACACTGCACACATGTATAAAAAACGGTCTGTCCCTCATCCGCAGAGCGCATCTGTCTCGTATGGTAGACCATCTTCTCACAACCACAGCGTCTACAGCGCCTGTCGATCTGAAAAGCAAGAGACGCATAAGATGGCTAGACATTAAAAATAATTACAATGCATGATTTTATATAATTAAAGCTGTTATATAATGAAGGAACATGTCATTTTCTAATAAATTTAAATTGATCTTTCACATTCCCAAGAACTATTTGTGGCCGGTGAATGAAACATTCAGCCACAAAGAGGTGAGAGAGTGGGGCCGCCAGTGCTGCAGCGTGTATAACTGTGCCTATCCTCAGTTGTATCACTTACTACCAGGGTTGTGCAGCTGGTAAGCCAAAGCTCCGACTCCAACTACTCAATTTCCCTAACTCCGACTCCCTCATACACGGCGCATGTTTAAGTGATAACTTTACTGTATTAAAATGGTAACATCAGGCTGTTTATCAGCTTATTATTCAATAATAAAGCTATTTAGGTAGAACAGACACTGACATGCATAATGGTAACTAGGTTTTGAACTTCTTACTTTCTTGCTCCATATCTTACCATCCACTACTGCTTTGTACATGAGGCTTCCATCATTTTATAGACAACCTTCTTACCCATCTTATACATAAATTTGTCCTGCAAGTATTTAGCATCTGCTTAGTTCTGCAGATTGTCATGTAACTGCATTGTTACTGTTTTGCTCCTATAAATCAAAATGTTAATTTTTATTATTTTGTTAGTATTTGGCAAATCCACCTTTTAGCTCTGCCTGAATCCTTCTGGGCTCCGGATCAGCTTCAAGCACGTCTTGACCAAAATCTGGTCCCTGGTCTTTTTTACATGTTCCCAATGTTGGTGTAGACTGGACTTGGGTATGAAAACAGATTTTTCTTCAACTCTACCCACAAGTGTTCGATTGGATAGAGGTCTGGGGACTGCGGAGGCCAATACAGCAGCTCCACTTCATTGTCATTGAACCATTCCTTCTCCAAACTTGATGTAGGATTCAGGTTGTTGTCCTGCTGGAACACTCTTTTCATTGAGCACAGTCTCGGTGAAAAATAATGGATATTCGCTCACCTGCTTATGCTATTTTTAAATCCGGTGCAAGGAGGATTTCACTCGACTGCCAGAGAGAACATACTGTATGTGATCCAAAAAAGCGATATTCCAGCACATCGGGGAAAAAAAAAAATTGTCCCAAAAACTTTATTAATCCCAATAGTATTACAAAAATTAAAAACATAGCGCTAGAAAGAACACACACATCTTACGCGTTTCAAGTCTTTTCACAGACTCTTAATCGTAGCATAGTGCGTGTTACCCAGAGACTCCCTTATGTATAATTAGATTAACATGCCACCTGTGCATTAACCCTTGATATACTATGGCAGGCAGAAACATTGACATAGTCAACATGACAAAACGCAATACAGAAAGAGCAAAAAGACATACATAATTAGTATATATCCAATAGATCTGTTTTATAGTAAGCCTAAAGGATACTTTGTATTCAAAGTAAGTATCCAAAAGGCTTCCCTATCAGATAAGTGCTTTCTCCAGTCCCATCCTCAATGTTTGTTTTACTCTCTCTAGAGCCAGCACACAAAACTCTTTTGTGGAGCTACTATGATTATCTCTGAAGTGTTTAGACGCTCCTGATAGAAAACTGTCTACTTGAATTAAGAGAACATTTATATGATATAACACATCCCAGTTTGAGATCTCTATCAGGAGAAGATTGTCCCACCACCAGGAGCAAAACAGTAACAATGCAGTTACATGACATGAATCTGCAGAACAAAGCATATGCTAGATAGTTGCATTTCAAAATTATGTATGAGATAGCCAAGATGACTGTCTATAAAATGATGGTAGTCTCATGTTGAAAACTGTAATCGATTGTGAGATATGGAGCCTGAAGACCAAAAGTTCAAAACATTGTAACCCTTTTGCTTGTCGGTGTAAATATATTTATTGGATACAACTTTAGAACACACAAAAAACTTGTAAATATGCAAAACCCTGCAATAAGTGTGAAAAAACAGTTTAACAAAAACGTAGTGCATAACATTTGTGGAGTCTATGAATTTGTTCTGAAAAATATTATCACCTCCATCAGACCCTCCTTCATAGATGACCTCAAACTGATCTCATTATTTCCAGGCTAGAGAATGGCCTCTCTACACTAACTTGGGTTGGTGGCAAAGCGGTGACCACAGTGGCAGAAGGACAACCACCTGAAGCATACGTCAAGGATGTATAAGAAATGATTCAATGACAATGGGTTGCTGTATTGGCCTTCACAGTCCCCAGACCTCAACCCAATCGAACACTTGTGTGTAGAGTTGAAGAAAAAGCTGTTCTCGTACCCAAGTCCAATCTGTACCAACATTTGGAACATGTAGAAGAGACCTGGAATCGGATTTTGGTTAAGATATGCAGACCGTATTGAAAGCCAAAGGTGGATTACCAAATACTAACAAAAATTAACATTTTGATTTTTAGGAGCAAAACAGTAACAATGCAGTTACAGGACAAGAATCTGCAGAACTAAGCAGATGATAAATACTTTCAAGTCAAATTTATGTATAAGATATGTAAGATGACTGTACATAAAATTACAGTAGCCTCATGTGCAAAGCTGTAGTGGATGGTAAGATATGGAGCCTGAAAGTCAAAAGTTCAAAACATTTCTTGTCAGTGTATGTTCTACCTAAAGAGGGAGACAACCCCTTTAAACATGCGCCATATATGAGGGAGTGGAAGTCAATGCAGTGAGACAACCCCTTTAAACATGCGCCATATATGAGGGAGTGGGAGTCAAGGAAATCGAGGAGTTGGAGCTTTGGCTTACCGATTCCACACTCCACAGTCCTTCTTAAAGGGGCTATTCACTTCAGTTTCCCCCCACCCCCCTAACCTCCACAAAATGCAGCCTATTTAAGCAGAAATATGTTATAGTGCCCTCTCTCATCACCTCCGATTTACTGCTACACATCCTCAATCATATCCAGTCTTATGGTTACTTCTTCCAAATAGGAATAGCAACAGCAGGCACAGTCCACTAACTGATATCCCAGTTTGGAAAAAGCAAGAAGTAAAACAGTAAACTGGTAGAGACTGAGAACAGCGCAGCACTGGATCCCAGGTGAGGGGAGGAGTACAAGTTTTTTTTCTTTTAAATGGGCTGCATTATGTGAAGAATAAGCAAAGTATTGAAGTGGACAACCCCTTTAATGGTAGGATCAAACCATCAACACTTTGGACGACATTTCCCAACACGCCAGCACCAATTTTTTGGTCCATATTGCGCTAAAACCCAGGGCTGTGGAGTCGGAGCCTATTTTTACAGGAGTCGGAGTCGTCATAAAAGGGACCGATTTCCGACCCCCCAAAAATATATAATAAGTTGTTCCGTTAGTTCGATGGCAAAGAGCAAGAGGATTGGGTCCGGCCAGGTTGTACTGCTCCCATATCTTCAGTCTTATTACATGAGGAGTGTAATTGATGTCATGGAGCAGGCAAAGCGCTGCCCCAGGGGAAATGATTCCGCTCCATGGCAAACAGATTTGGGCAAAATTTTTCACCTGCTTTCACAGTACAAGAGTTCAACCACTGATCAAAACTGACTGCGGCTGAGGCAATTCCTTTATACCCTGACATTGTTAGAGAGGTTGCCCCTGTTGTCACCGATTTGTCCCCAACCCAAGTTAGTGTAGAGAGGCCGTTCTCTAGCCTGGAAATAATAAGATCAGATTTGAGGTAATTTATGCAGGATCTGATGGAGGCAATATTATTTCTCAGAACAAATTCAGAGACTCCACAAATGTTCCTGCAATGTTTTGCATATTTATAATTTTTTTGTGTTCTAAAGTCATATCCAATAAATATATTTTACACTGACAAGCAAAATGAACTTGTGACTTTCAGGCTCCATATATCTCCATCCACTACAGCTTTGCACATAGTTTGTAAGGCCGAAAAAAGACGAGACGTCCATCCAGTTCAGCCTGTTGTGCTAAGGTGTTGATCCAGAGGAAGGCAAAAACACCCAATGAGGTAGAAGCCAAATGTCCTCATTTTAGGGAAAAATTCCTTCCTGACTCCAATCTGGCAATCAAAAAATCCTGGATCAATGACCCCTCTCCAGAATCCGTCACTATAAACTTGTTATATTATTATGCTCCAGAAATCATCCAAACCCTTTTTGAACTCTGTTAGTGAATTCCCCATGACAAGTTCCTCTGGCTGAGAGTTCACAGTCTCACTGCTCTTACAGTAAAGAATCCCTTTCTATGTTTATGTAGAAACTTTCGTTCCTCAAGACTAGGGGATGCCCCTTGTTCTAGATACAGTCCTGGGTATAAATAAATCTTGGGAGAAATCGCTATATTGACCTTTGATGTATTTAAACATATTTATTATTTCCCCCGAAGCCGTCTTTTCTCAAAAACTAAATAAACCCTAATCTTGCTAATCTTTCTGGGTATTGTAGTCCACCCAGTCCTTTTATTATTTTGTTGCCCGCCTTTGTACCTGTTCAAGCTCTACAATGTTTTTCCCTGTGCACTGGTCCCCAAAAAACTGTACACAATATTCCATGTGTGGTCTAACCAGTGACTTGTAAAATGGGAGAATAATGTTCTCTCATGTGCCTCTATGCCCTTCTAATGCCCCCCATGATCCTATTTGCCTTGGCAGTGCTGTCTGACACTGGCTGCTACAATTAAGTTTACTGTCCACCAGGATTCCCAAGTCCTTCTCCATGTCACTTTTACCCAGCCTTTTTCCATTTAACATTGTAGTCATGTAAAGATTTTTCCTCCCCATGTGCATAACTTGCATTTATCTGTGGTAAACCTCATCTGCCATTTCCCTGCCAGGCCCCCAAAACCTTATCCAGATCCCTTTGTAATAACACATTTTCCTTTTTATTGTGTTGATTATTTCAGAGCTTAGTATCGTCTGCAAAGATCAATATTCTACTGTGCAATCCATGTGTTAAGATCGTTAAATGAAAATGTTGAAGAGGATGGGGCCCCAATACTAAACCTTGTGGTACCCACTAGTAACAGCGATCCATTTCTGAGTATGCCCCGTTATTTATACCCTTTGTTTTCTTTCAGTAAGCCAGTTCTTACCCACTTGCACCATTTTCCCCCAGTCCAAGCATTCTCATTTTATTTACCAACCTTTTATGTGGCACCGTATCAAATGTTTTAGAAAAATCTAGATATATGACATCCATTTGCCTCACCCCGATCCAGTCTAGCACTGACTTCCTCATAGAAGCTGATGAGATTAGTCTGACAGGGGCCGATCCCTTTATTAAAAACCCCTGCTGGAACGGCGTTATACATTTATTTTAGTGGGATTACTCCAGGATAGCATCTCTGAGAAAACCTTCAAAAATTTTACCTACACAGAGGTAACTTACCGGCCTATAGTTTCCTGGATCACTTTTTGACCCCTTTTTGAATTTTTGGCAACAATTTGCTATGCGCCAAACCTTGGGACATAAACCCCCTTTTTAACAGTCCATAAATATTAAAAATAGGGGCCTATTTTATGACAAACACTTTAACTCCTTAGGACACGTGGGTGTATGCCATCTGGACCTGGGGATTTGTCATTTTAATTTTTCTAAGACGGAGCTGCACTTCTTCTTGGGTAGACAAGAAACTTTTAAGTTGGAGTTTACCTCATCCCCCTGTCCCCAAAAGGAAGCTAAACCTCCTTGGTAATACAGTGGAGAAAAAAGTGTTTAATAGGTTTTTCTTTTTTCCCCATCGCCCTTACTGTCTCTCCCTCAGTATTTTTCAAAGGGCCAACATTTTCTGTTTTAATCTTTTACTATTTATATAGTTAAAAAAATATTTTGGGGTTAGTTTTACTTTCTATGGCGTACGTCTTTCCATCCCCAGCTTTGCTTCTTTATCTTTATTTTACACCCTTTTTTTTTCCCTATAGCTTCTTAGTGCCTCTTCACTACCCTCCTGTTTTAGTAAGGTGAAACGCTTTTTTTGTTTTTTTATTGCCTCTTTTACATCCCTGTTGATCCACATTGGGTTTTTCCTGTTTCTAATTTTTTTATTACCATAAGTTTTGTACCTCACACAGTGGTAGCCCAGATGTTTTTTTAAAAAAATCCAATTTATTATTGTTTGCCATATTTAAACACATTGTCCAGTCAATACGGTTTAGGCCTCCCTAAGCAAATAAAATTAGCCTTTCCTAAAATTCATGTTTTTTTTGGCTCCTTGACAAAAAACTCTATTGAAGGATAAACGGAAATGTATTATATTATGGTCCTTTTTCCCAGGGCCCCTTTAACCTGAACCCTTTGTTCTCTGTCAGGTCTATTAGTCAGTATTAAATCTAGAAAGGGCCTTTCCTTTAGTCGGTTCTTGCACCATTTGGCAAAGGTAATTATCATTAGTTATTTACAAATACCTGTTTCGTTTGTGAGAGCTACAGGTTTTAGATTCCAATTGATGTCTGGATAGTTAAAAAACACCCATAATAATAAACCCCATTCTGATTTTGCCGCCCCCATCTATTTGCCTGAGGAGTACATTCTTCTATGGGTTCTGTTATACCCGGGGCCCATAGCAGACCCTATTAGTATTATATTGTTATTGTTACCCCATGTTATTTACCCATAATGATTCCCCTTTTCATTACCTGTACCTATATCTTCCCGCAGTGTTGGCTTCAGACAGGATTTTACATAGAGACAGACACCTCCCCCTTTCCGGTCTTTACGATCCTTTCTAAATAGACTGTAATCCTGTAAGTTAACCGCCCAGTCGTAGCTCTCGTCCAGCCATGTCTCTGTTATCCCACTATGTCATATTTTTCTTCAGCTATTATAATTCAAGTACATTAAATTTTTTGGTCAGACTAATGGCATATGTCAGCATGCTATTTATAGATTTTTCAGTTTTTATTCCTTTCTCCCCTGATATTTTTAACTATTGCTACACCCCTCCCTCCCCCCCCTGTTTTATTCCCAATTCCAGCTCTTCTATCTTCACTATCTTGCATGCTACTTTGTAGTTCCTCTCCCCCAGTCTCTAGTTTAAATTTTTCCTCCAAAATTCTGGCCATTTTGCCCCCCAATACAGCTGCACCCTCCCCATTTAGGTGCCATACAGTGACCGCTTTCCCTGTATAAGTGTGTTTACAGAGCAAACTGTCAATCACTGTGGGGTAAGCAGGACTAATTGTTTCTCCTAGGAGTCCGGTCTGGATTTACTTAAATTTTTTAGAAATTTTGCTCCAAATTATATAAATCCCACAAACAAAAACGCTTAGGGAGTACATAGTCAAAAAATTACAAAAATCTTCCCTTCCTTCTTCACCCCCTGAAGAAGCAAGGGACGCGAAAAGCGCATTGGGGTGGCTGGCTTCTTCCTCTGTGTTTTGGTAGGGGTTTCCCTTTATCTAGGAACTATGAGGTCTTTACTGTTGTTCTACTGAATATAGGTATATATGCATATATAATGACATCTAGTTAACTTTGTCTATTATACCTTGTACATACCTTTGAGATACTTACCATATTTGTCTGCTCTCATATTCTTGATTACTAAGTGGACTCTCACATTAATACGATCTGTAGATATAATATCCTTTTGCACATTGAGGAGCTGTTTATGCCTGCAGTTAGTTAGGTTCTTTCTATATCCGCCTGATTTTTATATAGGATTGTTTTTAGCATGTAACTAATAAAGATTTTTGTAATTTTTTGACTATATACTCTCTAAGCGTTTTGTTGTGGGATTAATGTTGATTGAGAGGGGTCAAGATATGAGAGGAGGCCATGACTACATAAGGTCTGACCAAATTGATAAATCTGGACGTATATATCCAAATTATATAACCCTATATATCAGAGCTTAGCTTCTCTTCATCTATTACATCCTGCTGTCAGATAGGGCACCAAAAAAAAAAAAAAAACCTGACTTAACTTTAAAGGGGTGTTTCCGCAATGAAAACTGCTGAGCTATCCACAGAATAAGACTCTGATTGGGGTGGGTCTGGCCACTAGCATCGCCATTTTGAATGGGGCATCAGTCAAAAATTAAGGGCAACATCTATGATTTATGGCGCTTAGACGGCAATTTTTATGCGCATTAGAATAGTACAGAATGCGCTATAGTGAATGGGGCGGCGCCTGATATTGGGCTGAAAATATGCCAGACTTCTGGCGCAGCCCCATTCAAACATGCCCCCCTTAATCTCTATGGGACTGCTGGAGGTTTTTGTGCCTCTTTTGCTGCGATTGCTTATGTCAGTACATGATATATTCATATATTTCGCCAAACAATTCAGCCGCATGTGAATACAGAATTGTGAATCAGCCTCCCTGGTCTCATGTTAGAAACCGGATTCTGCAACAGGAAATTTGCCCCAGATTTGCACATCTATTGATCACGGTGGTGTGTCTTACCAGGGGTCCTTTTAAGGCTCCCGCTTCATCATCCTCCTGTGGCAACGCCAAGATGTCCAGGTTGTTAAATATTACCGTCCTCTGAACACGTCTTCCCTCAAATTCTAGAATCAATGGAAAGTATGACTGTCACATATAAAGGGCCATTTAAAGGGGTTGTCTAGTTAATTTTTTACTCAGTTAATAAGGCTCACTATGGGCTAAACAGTCTGTATAGTCTTTATTGAATCTATATGCATCTTGTAATTTTTTTCACATTATGTATACTATTATACCTATGACCTTAAAGGGTTTTACCACCATAGATTTTGATTGCATATTGCTAGGATATGATATCGAAGTCTGACAGCTCTCAGGAACAGGGCCCTGAAAGTCACAGAGTAAAACTCTCCGTTCTGTTCTATGAGAGTTCCGTGCAGAGCTGAACAAACCGTTCGACTGTATTCAGACCTTCCATAGAACAGACTGGAGAGTGGTGCGCAAGCGCGACTGAGTCTCCAGTCTTCTCTGTGACTTTCGGGGGCCCATTTCCAAGACAGATGCGGGTCCCAGAGGTGGAACCCGACACGCACCTATCAGACTTAGGCCGAGTTCACACGGCTTATTCACGGCATAATTGCAGGATGGATTTCGCCCGCAATTACGCCGTGTGCTCTGCAGCGGGGGTGGCAGCCCGCACGGCCCCATAGATATTCATTATCCACGGCGCGTATCCCGCCGTGAATAAGTGACATGTCACCTATCTCCCCACTCGCCGTATATCGTGAGCGGGGAGAGGCCACGGAATCGCTGGGACGTATTTCAGCCCGTAATTCACGCAGTACGGCACGCAATACGGACTGAAAACCGTCCCAAAATAAGTTGTGTGAACATAGCATTAGAGGGCATATTCTAGTGATATGCCATCAAAGTCTATGGTGGTTAAACCCTTTAAGTAAGGATGTTGCAGTCAGAACTTCCTCCCTTCCTAGTTGGTGGGCGGCTACACCGTATAAGCGATGGCCTCCTGGCTGTCACACAACCCCGACAGATAATTATCTACTGGACGCGTGCACTGGTCAGCAAGGGCACAGTGTTCAATTTC